>JASSUY010028800.1:15930-32400 GCA_032466535.1 Forpus xanthops
CTTCCCATTTCCCCGGGACTGGGGAAGAAAGAGGGGGAGTGAGCAGAACTGTTTGAGGGGCCTCAAACCACGACAGTATGGAACAGACAGTGACAAAGCTGGCCAAAAGTCTCAGCTTGAATGCCCACAGCCTGTGCTGCACATGTGAAACAGGCTTCATATTCCAAGGGATAGTTCCTGCAGGATACGGGTGGGGAAGCTCCTCTTTGCTTAGAGCCAAGCAGAACCGCGCTGGATAACCAGGACACAGTCCATAACACAGGGAATGACAGCCCAGTGGCAGGCAAAGCTGCCTCCCTTCCTCATCTGCTCCAGGAACAAGGTTGTTGCAAATGATACTGAGCACACACAGCCTGTGAAAAGCTCACAGCTGTTCCATCTTCCCTTTTTTCAAGGCTGGTTTCTATAGCAAGGGCCCTTTGAGTACAGGCATTTTTGACAAGCCAGCTAATCCTGTAAGTACTAGGCACACCCACAGCAGCACAGGATAACAAACGCCAAATACTCACTGGGGAGAAAACAATCTCTGTTTTGCAAAACGAGTGAAAAGAGCAGTACTTCTGCAGCTAAAAATATGTTATCTGATAAGATTTGTTAAAGGTCACCCAAGAACAGCCTCAGTGACCCACCAAACAGCCTGGGAGGAGTCCGTATCTTGCCAAGGCAGGATGCTCAACCCTGGCTGTTTATTTAACTCCACAGAGACCAAGTTATGACCCACTTTTCTTCTGCTCTCTAAGCAAAAAGAAAGTGTCAGCTTTCACTGCCGTTATTGAGCTTTCCATTGGAAGAGATTTATTGATCTCAGAATGTGAAGGAAGTAACAGATTAAAGGATAATTGGCTCCAGATTTTCATAAACCTTTTGTTAAATTACTGTCACAAGCAGCTGTTAAAGAATGAGTAGGATCAGTGCAGACATGCATTAAATAGCTTTTGCCTGTGGGAGGCTAAGGTGAGGAGAATCTGAGCTTCTTCATGGGAGAAGCATCAGAGTGTGTCCTCATTTGGAGGAGAAAGGAGCAAACAGAGGGGATGCACAGGGCTGAAAATGCCTGAAAACTAGAGAGCAAATGTCATCAGTTCTGAAGGAATCCAGTGTGTAGATGATGGGGTTGCATCAAGGCAGAACTTAAACATGACTGCAGAGATGGGGAAAGACACAACATGGTGGACATGGGATATTTGCTGTTATAATTATTGAAGCCGAGGTTTCAGAAAGCTTAACGAATAAGAAACTGGTTATCTTCCACCTGAAAGACCACCATACACATGAACCCCTCAGAAAGCATCAGGCTATTGAAGCAGGTCAGAGTGAGATGGTCTGGTTACTTGATTCCAGACTCCTGCTTTAGCAGGAGCCTTAATGCTCACTTGGGTGGCTGAAATTATCTTTCAACACGATAGGGGAGACCCACAGGCTACAAATCAAAACCATGTCTGCCCAATAATATATCTTTTGTTAAAGGAGAATCAGTCCCCTCCACACAGAGCTATTCCAAGAAGATGAAGTGATGTTCAACATGCCAATAAAATTAGGGAAGTTTAGCGTGTTTCTAGAACAGCAACTGAAAGGCTGCAATACAAAATCCTATATATGGGAGCTTCTCCATTGCTGCTCGAATAATCAAGATCTATAAAACCTTCAGCTTCTTCAATTACACTGCATAAATGATTTGTATTCTTTCTATTCAGATCGAACTGGCTGATCCAGATGGTGTTTTAGAAGAAGCCCAGGCAATGTTTGATGACAGCCAAAATGAAGAACCGGATGCTGAAGGAAAAGATGCATGATGAGAACACAGTCACCAGTGAGTTGCTCAAACAAGCCTCAGATCCACACTGTGGTGTATTGTGTCTTCATTTCCCTTACTTTTCCCTCAAGGCTGCTTATGTAGAGTCATAGAATAGTTTGGGTTAGAAAGGACCGTAAGATCATCTGGGTTCCAGCCCCCCTGACATGGGCTTAGATCAGAAGTCTTCTCCCACTCCTCCTTATTTTGGAAAGGAAAAGATGACTCTTTTCCCACCTCCTCTGCAAAGAAATCACACTCCTGTTGGAACCAAGGTCTTTCACATTAACTTCTGAGCAGCAGGGTCTCTATTACATGCTATAAAAGAAAAGCACTACAAAATACAGTCTAGTAATTTTCCCTTCCTGCTTGTCCCGATATATACCTCTGACCCAAAATGGTTTTTAAAGTTGTAACGGATCATGGTTTTGTCAATATAATTTTATTAATACCATTTAATGTCTCTCTCTCTCTGCATTTTCCACAACATTACCCTGGGTTTCCTCCCTAACCCACAAGCGCTGCATCTCACCCTGGTTCTGCTCCTTGGCCAGCCATGTGCTGGGCTCAGAGCGCTCACCAGCACTGCACTGGCTGCTCCAGTTCTACCCAATGGAAGGACCAAGCCATGCAGAGCTGCATCACTTCTAAGCATCACCCACAAGACCAAAGGAAGGTGACACTGCAGCTGGCTGGCAAGAACTGGCCAGGCAAGGGGGTCATTAGTTCACATAATTAATGCCTGCTTCTGAAAATCACCTCTTGCTTACAGTTCCTTTGGTCCCTTAACTCTTCACCTTTTCCAGGCTCAGAGATAACCTACTTCTCTGTTTAAGCACTCAGAGAGTAACAATACAACATACTTAAAGATCTAAGCAGTGCTGACAGGAGGAAGAGCATTTCAATTACATTCTTTGTACCTTTCTCTGTGAACAGGAAATTTTATCTTCACGTTACGACAGAAATGATTAAGGCATCCTCAGAAATACACAGGATTAACACAATATAGCTGAAGAGATAAGGGAATATAGAGAAAACAAGTACATCTTAGGCCTCCTGATAACAAATTATCAGCAACAATAGAGTACACTTTATTTCACGAAAGTACTTTATATCTAAATAAGAGATATACAATAACCAATGTTTAAAAGGCTTGAGGTAAATGCGTAACACCATTAGTATAAATAAGGGATTAAAAAAATTCTAAGTGCACTCAGTGTTTAATCCATCTGTTCAGGTCTTATTACTGCCTCTGACACCCAGTTACAAGACTGTGCCCAAGGCATAACTTCCACGACCATTTCCACAGGTGGAAAATGAGACACACATTCAATATCATGGCTTGAAGTGCAGAAAACAGTCAGAAAAGCAGCTGTAGTAACAGCACCATTAGCTCAAAACCTACCAGATTGATAAAGTTAAGAAGCTTGTCCCACTAGCTTCTAAGTCTGCAATTCTTATACAAACAAAATCTCCACACACTTCTGTGTCACTCGGTAAAAGAGCCACAAAATAAAGAGAAATTAAGCTATTTATCCAGGAGAGCAAGTCATCTTACAAAAGACACGTAGAAAATACATTTTCTGGACTTCCATTCACAATCATATAGCAACTTTTAAATACTCGGTTTGTGGACAGAAGAGTGATTGTTAAGCCTGACAGCACCCCTGGCTCTAACGTGAAAGGTTTTCTTCCATTACTGAGGACTTTAAGAGTCTTTTCCCCCTGAGGATGAGTATTCCTGCAATGGGAATATGTGTTTTGTGCCTACTACCAAGATTTCACATTTTGGAATGCTGCTTCATGAATGCCTTCACTAACATAATCCTTCCAGTGCTCCATGGGACTGCAGTCACAATTCTTACCATCAGATTTGCATCAGGAATAAAATGTATTTAAAGCACAATGTAATGACAGAACTAGAGAAAATCCAGTTTGGCCTCTGTATGCCAAAAGGACTTGTCCAGATAGGAAGTGGAAAGCTCTTTCCTGCCTGTAAACCAAGAATGTTGCTGGGGAAGAAAGCCCAGCAGGTTGGGTTTTATAGCTGTTTTTCAGAATGCAACCACCACAGGCAGCCTTGTCAGCACGTTTCACTGTGGTGGTGCTGATGTGAAGAATCAGTCCCAAGTGCTTCATGAGGCTGCTTCAGTACTAAACACATTCTGCCACACTAACTCTGTAGTAAAGACATCCTACGGTCTGTAAATGCATTGAGATAACCTGAGGCAAGGCTGGGTACGAGAGGCCACGTTCAGCCCAGGCACAGTCAGGTACGGCCCCACTGTATTGTCACATTCACTCCTGTCCCATTTCCAAATGCCAGGGTTTTATTCCACAGTGTTAGCTACGGAGGGGAGGTCAAGTTTTGTTCCATTTGACTTGAAATGTGTCTCAATTTGTGTTCAAAAGAACTGCGTTCCAAAACAATTCCACCTCTAGACATAGCTGGAATTCCTGAAGCAGCCCAGGACAAGTGCTGCAACCCTTCATGGGCAAACCTCTTACCTGAGACACCAAAAGGAAGTTTCTGCCTAAGAAAAAGTGACACAGTAACTTCACTGCCAGGTGTGCGCCTGAAAGCCAACAGCAGTATTAATCACAAATAACCTACTTCTATAAATAAATACACATAGAGCAAAGGAGTCTTCCAGATCCTTTGGAAGCCAATAATGTGTAACAAGGTATTAAATACAACACTTCATCAAGGAGAAGGCTTTTCCTAAACAAGGAAGACCAAGGCATAGCGAATTACTTGGGAATTCAATGCAGAGAAAGCACCTTTTGCTGCTTGTATCTGAGGATTTATTAAAAAGACATTTTTAAACATAAAAGTATAAAATAATCACTACTTTGGCTTGGAAAAAACACAGCAGTGGCTTTGATTTTCAAGCAATAAAAATTATCCAGTGATAATTTCCATTTAGTTCCTTCTTTTTAAAAAGAGATACCTAAATGGGAAACAGGCAGATTATCTCTTCAGATAATAGGTGCCAGCTCGTGAGAACTTTAGAAACAGTTATTGCTTTTATTTTCTTCCAAGGAAGAGTAGAGTCGAGTCTCAGTCCTACTCATGTGGCCATACCACATCACAGTAAGACTAGTCATGGGTGTTTAGCATCTTCTACAAGGTGTAACCACCAAGGGGAAAAGGCGCTGGAGAAATCAGTGGGCTAACAATTACTTGGCAGCAAAACCTAGTGGGGAAGGCGGTGGAAAGCTTTCACTTCTACCATCTGTCAGGCCTTCCAGAGAGAACAGCACTAGCACTGAAACCAAGTGCTAATTGCTGCATATCCCAAGTAATTTGTATCATGCCATGCAATATGGATCGGACAAGCAGTAGCTTCTAGTAAGTGCCAACATCAAATACAGAGAGGAGGGAAAAAGGAAGCTTCTCTATCCTTCCTTAACAAATATCCTCACTGACAGTGTTATTTTCCATGTGTTTATACAGCCACTATCCAGCATTAACAAGTGTTCACAACAGGAGTGGTGCACACACAGTGCCAGCACACCCTACCAACCATACCTTCAAACAGAGGAAGTTTTATGAAAGAACCATTTTTTCCTCCTCTCTAAAGGGTTAGAACAACATTCATAATCTCTCTTTAAATGGTAATCAACAGTTTGACCAGTTCATCCACAGGGGAACCAACAGAACCACGCAGAAGGGGAAGAGTGGGTTTATTTTAAGTACAGGTTTAGGCAAAATGGGTAACTGCTGAGGAGATGGTGTCACCTCTGTGATCCAGCTGATCCTGGAGCCGTGCAAATTCAGCCAGTTCATTCAGTTCTTGAAATTGCCTGTCTGTTTTATGGCTCACCAGTGACCTGTAGAAGTGTACTGCAAACACAATGAAAATCAGTCCAAAGGGAACCATAATAGACGTCGATGCAATGGCTGCTGCCTGTCCTGATGTGATGGTAGTAGTACTGTTGCTCTGGAGCGGATTGTCAGTTTTCTTCTTTAAAGGAAGAAACTTCACCCAACACAGTAACACCACCTCTGCAAGAAAGAGCAAAGTCCCAATGACAGTCGAAAATGCCCACGCCAGCTCGATGTGCCGATGCATACGCTCGTGAGGAGATTCCTTTACAGAGTTGAGATTATGCACGTTGCTAACAGCCTCTATGTTCGGAAGAATGCAGGTGCTTATCATGAGTGCAAAAAGGTGAACTGCAACAAGAACAGTAGTACAGGCACTGAAGGCTATCAAGAGACCTTGAGGGTAGTCATGTTCTGCATCTAGCTGAACTTCTACCATAGCCACCTGAAAGGGAAAGATGAGAGAGATGCATTTACATAGAATTTCACTACAGATTATTTTAAGTTTAAAAGTTCCAGAAGATCATCTGATCCAAACAAAATAACAGTCTGCATTTAAATTCCTCTTCATGTCAATCTGCACCCTTTTAGTCACCTCCACATTGAGGTCTGAGCTGTCAAGCAAAGGCTGCTGTTTTCATACTTACTGTTCTGTTGTAGGGCAAACCATCACTACGCATAAAAGCTATTAACAGCAGAACCACTCTGCCACCACCTCCAGCTTACCCCAACAAACCAGCTGAACTTTGTGACAGGCATACTCAGTAAAGGTGAAACTTTTCTCATCTGTAACATGAAAGCCTGCAAAGGCAGCAGATTGCCTCTCACAATCCTGGTGGTCCTTTCTCCTTGGATACTTATCCTTCTGAAGAGCAGGAGCCTTTCAGTAGAAAGAGCACCTTTCCATGGGGCTCTCAGCTGTAGTCTTTCACTCAAAGTATTTAAACAGACTCTAGAACACAGATTCAAAACAGTCTCCACAATGCCCACAGCATCAAACAGGCCTGTCAGAGGCTGAAGGAAACATAAAAGGACCCCCAGAGGAGGTAATACAGATGTCAGTAGCTTCTCACTCTGGAAGCTGCATTTAGCCTCCCTCTTTGGGCAAGAAGAGCTATCTCATGAAATTGCCCCAAGGTCCAGCCCTCCACTATTGTATGGATCCATGCTCTTTTGTAAACTTAGACATCCGAACATGCCTGTGCTTAAGGAGCAGAAATCAGCATTAAGTAACTAGGAAACTCAAACTCAGCTCAAAGGTTTTTTAATAAAGGAAATAAATCAGAATGCCTTTTCAAATTGTCAGGTGGTTTTATGCACATGCAACTGATGAGTAACATTAATCCCAGCAACTCTACTAAAACCCACCTTTTCCTGATACACTTGCCTTCCAGACAAAGCACAGTCCCAAACAGGGAATAATGCAACAATGTCTCTGCTTTGAGTCCTCTTTCTCAAACGATCTTATTACATAAATAGACAAAAAAATGCTTAAAATGCAGAGGCAAAAGAAACGATCTAACAGCAATCTTAAGTATAAACGCACATACACAATGCAATGTGGAGGCTGCTGTTGAGCGCAGTTCAGGCTGATTCACACCAAGCCCTTTCTTCAACAAAGGATCAAGACCACTCTTAATCTTTCATTGAAATCATACAACTTGCTAGCCCAGCAAAAGCTAACCTGGTTTAGAAGTGATCTGCTATCTGAGCTGCTTCTGCAATGCCTCTGGTGAACACAAAGCTGGCACAGGCCCATGGAACTCAAGCAGCAGCAGCTGTACCAGGACCTCACTCTTAGCAGCACTAAGCAATGAACCTAGTTCTTCTGTAACATACCAGTTCACCCTTAAAAAGACCATGAAACAAGTTCATGCAACACAGTGCCTGAAATAAACAGCTCTTTTGAGTGCCAATACAGATTTAGCCATTACCACATGCCGTTAGCAACGGTTTAGGCAGTTCTCAGCCTGCAGCACACATTTCAAACACTGAATTCTCATCAAACTGCTATGAAGAAAACCTCATGGAGCACAGGTAATAGGGATGCAGGGAGACATAGAAACTAGGATGCAAGGACAACTGCAAACACAGTAAGAACATCCAAATCTCTATGCTGCAAGAGCTGAATCAAGCTACACCTAGCCTGGGATCCCACCTTCTTATGCTCTCAGAACCAGCATGTTCTGGGACACCACCACTCTTGTCTGCTAATGCACCCAACATTAAGCCAACTAAGGGTTTTGCTCAGACATGTTCCAACAGGAATTCAGGGCCATTTGCCAATATAGTAATTCCTTTCTTGAAAGCTTTTACAGTCACAAGCCTGAGCACCCAGCTAGCTACCAGTTTCCAAGCGTTACAAGAAGCTCAACAAGAAATTACCTTAACACATATGCAATTATTGCTCAAGGATTTAAACCCACCATTTATCAGCCGTGGGAAACTTCACATCTGAGAGGACAAACACTCAGTCCTCAGGTCTCCCATCTCCTGCTAAGTCTCAGCATACTTGTAAGGTGTTGGGCTTCCAGGGCAACTGCAACCCTTCAGCACTGAGATGTCACTTTCTTACTTAAAGAATGCTCCTGTAAATTTTCTGATGTCTAGACCCAAAACCATCGAGCATGGCAAGATATTCTAATCCTTTATCCTAGTACTCATACTAACATAGCCATGACACTAAAGAGCTTAAGATGAAGACTTTCTTTTAAGAACTGATGTATTTAATTTGCCAAATATCAAAGACATTTTCTATTTCCATTAATCAATGTCTCCATGTAATAATCACACCAAGCATCTGAATTGGAACTTAGACTCTTAACTGCAATGTACCAGCTGTCCTGCAGCCACTGTTCTCATTTCAGGCCATCAAGAAGAAACCTTTTCTTCCTTTTCTCAGCCTACCCCGAGCTGAAAAGAAATGCTAAATAATGACATTACATATAAATGTACCTAGCTCTGATTCGGCTGTAATGACATGCATGATCAAAACAAATCTTGTAGGAGACTAGCTTAATTTAAGCAGCTTTCAGATACTCAGCTCTGTGCCTAGATAAGCACCTACAGAATCATAGAGACAGCTATTAAAAGGAGATGCCCATAGCAGGAATCCAAGTTTTCCTGGGATAAGACAACTTCATATTAATATTGTTGGGTGCTTCCCTAAAACAGTGACCCCAGGAGTATCCATAACCATTAAATTATACTGGTATAGCTTAAACCCAAGTTTATGGGCCTCAGTTTTGATGGCAGACCAATACATTAACACAAACCTGCTCTGCAAGGAAGCTCATTGTGCAGGTAGGTCCCCAATAATCTCTCAAAAGAAAATGCACTTAAATTGCAGCTGTAACTGACACTGGTGGTAGAAACAACTTTAAAGCAGGAGTAGGGAAGCAAGAACACGCTTCTCTTTCCCATTCATTCAGCCTCTTTGTGCTCATGCCTAGCAGAGTGACTGCAGCTTGACCCGTAAGTGAAACAACAGTTCATGTTTTCTGTCAAGGAAGCTAATTTAGGAACCCCTTTCACTATAAACTAGCAGAAAACCTGCCAACTCTTTTCAATTGCAAGCCTCTGTTCTCTACTTCCTGGGCCAAGCTGGAGCCAGGCACTTAAACAAAAAGCTCCATTTTTCAGTAGAAGGCCCTGTGCCTGTTTTCAAACAGCGATGCAAAGCATCAGAAGCTCTCTCCTTTGCTCTGTGTTTCCAAAGTGCACAGATCACAACTGCTCTTTTAAAGTAACACTTGGGGAAAACAGGGTCCCAGTGAGGTTATCTGATATGATTCCAACCCATACAAAGTCTGAACTCACAGGTACATCCTCATGTTCTACGCAGAATGTTTTCCTGTGCCCTCTATTAGGTTTCTCTGCTGGTTCAGAAGACAGGCCCCTCAGGGCAGGAACTGTCATTGATGTCTGCACAGTATCCAGTGTGACATGTCTCAGCACCTTCTTCCTCACCACTTTCAAAGCTTCTTTGAACACATGCCACATGATTTCTACTCCGCAAGTATCCTGCCTTGCTGCATAACCACAGAATAATGTAGGTTGGAAGACACCTCAAGAGGTCACCCGGTCTAATCCCTGGCTCAAAGAGCTAACTTTAACTTCAGATCATCCTACAGGCATGAATGACAGATTTACTACAGCTCTTGACCATGCTGTGAATCTGAAATACAGCTTCTTGACAAAATTAAAGGGCTATGGTGACGTTAGGATGCAGGGCTGGAGTTCTCATAAGGAAGGTGGGCATTCAGATGTGAGAAAATACCTGAACTTGGGCACAACCATGTCAAGGCCCTGACAGCCCTGGATTTCAGAGTCATAGCAGCCTGAACACTGCCACATTGCACAAAATTCATCAGCTTGCCCCCTAGAAGAATCAGCATGGGAATTTTATTTAAGGTGTTAATATCCTGCAATAAATTCCTTTCACTTGTATATAATGCCTTGGGGGGGGGGGGGGACAGGGACGGACACTTAAATCTCCTGCTTTTAAATGAAAATCAAAGTCCTGCGTGCTCTGAAGGTTTCTATCCATACAAGAGCACTTATACAGTCCTGATGACAAATACTGACTCCATCATTTTGCAGATAGTGATACACTAATAAACCAGTTTTCACCAGCAATAACAATTAATATAAAGAACCTGTCACATACAGAGCTATAAATGAAGCTCATATTGCTGCTGAAATGCAGGGTAAGCAACTGTCCTGGTTTGTCATTTGTTCTTACCACAGCAGCAGGACTGCTGAAATTGATGACTTGCTTCAGATCTTAGCATTATTCCCCAGTTTTATAAGCTACTAGGCAGGATGTTGGTTTCACTTAGATTGGTTTTAATTCCAACATAATGCAAGCTTCAAATTCATGTTTCAAGATAGGTGTTTGTGAAGTAAGAAGTATCCATGGAAATAAAAACATGACGGGGAAGAAGGAAAACAAGAGGAAGGCCTGCAGCACGAGCCAGCCATGCAGCAGGTCACACTGACACTCAAGACGTTCAACACAGAACAAAGGTAACTGCTCTCTGTTATCATGTGCAATGGCAGCAGCAGTGAACAGTATCTGAGAGCTTTCTGACTTAATCACAGGCTTGCTTCTTTTTCAGCATCAGCAGCCACTGCTGTAGAGAGAAAGGGAAAGAAAATGCCTTAACTCCAGTAAATGTGTATTATCTATGAGCTATATATAGATGACTTCCTCTCCTCCCCTTCCCCAAGGAGCTGACTCTGAGCCCTGGCCAGCAGGAATGTAACACGTGCTGGAAGTTGTGCCGTAACTGCCTCGCTATCTCTCAGGGTATCAAATACTAACATTAGTGTACAGCTGCGAGTCACAGCCAAGTTCAGCATGCCATGAACAGAGAGCTTCAAATCAGGCAGAGTCCCAGCTAATTCAGACTCCTCACTGCTAGTTATAGCTCTGAAGCACGTGTGTGGCCAATTCCCCACATTCCCTAACCAGAGGCTGCAGTCAACAATTACCCATAGCCCTGTGATGGGATGGCTGTAGATTTGTGTCCTGTGCCCCACAAGATGCTATCTGACCGGCCTAAAGCTCCAATTGCAAGTGCTCTCCTATCCTTGGTATCTGACAGATTCAGACAAGAATCACAGAGCAAGAAACCCATCTCATTAAAAGTGACCAGGTTTAAATATAGACAATGTCATAATGACCTATTTAATTGAATACTTTGAGGAACACTGGCTCTTGGTATGATTGCATTCTTACTATGTCTACTGCTCATGCAGTTAGAAGCCTCATAGATTGTAACAAGCAAAATAGCTTTGGAAAGGGGGTTAATGTTAGCTTCAAACATGTCTTAAAGCCACCTAACCACCTCTTCATGATCACAAATTTACAGTTATCTGTATACCCTTGAAAATTATTCTCTTCTTCCCCAGCCACAAGTACCATTCCTAAATAGGAAATGAAGAGGACAATATGATTTTTACACAGCCTAGTGTGTCACGTATGGCTTAAAAGAAAGCTGTTTTGACACAACACCTCAGCTTCATTTTATAAGGGTCTATCCACACAGTAAGAGGATGTTAATCTTACCTGGAGAAATGTATCAGTGCTACACCACCTTCACCTTATGGACCAAGGCACACTGAGGTAGAATTGTACATGGTGACCACTGAAATATTTCAATCAACACCTATCTGCAGAAATACTTTATTACCTTCTCTTGCTGCAGCTAGGCTAAGTTTTGCCTACATATAGCTGCCCATATGCAAGTGGCTCTTCTTAGCACATGCTTAGGGGGAAAAGAAGCCCCAAGCGCACAGAAGTTGTTTCTCCAAGTCCTCAGGTTCACATCATAAGTTATTTCCAGCAACAAATTCCATCTTCCACCCAACTGCTTGTGTCTGTGTGTGGGACCACAGAGCAAAGTTGAGAACCAGACTGGTGGCACAGCACTGTCTCCTCAGCTCCTGAGCTGGTCGGTTGGTCTCTGTTTTCCTGACAGCACTATTCATTCCCAGAGGCAGAGGAGCAGAGCCAGGCTCTCATAGTGCCTGCAGCATTCATTATGGGTTATAAACAACTCAGGAAGACTCTGTATGAGCCAGAATCAGTCACTGAAAATGGAATACAAACCCAGGATTTAACTCTATTTTGCTACTAAGCATGAAAAGACAATACCCACGTAATCAGAGTGAATGCATTTTGAGAAGGTAGTATCTTGGGGTTAAGGGTAAATCTATTCAGTAAGAGGTCAGATAAGACAGCAGGGAGAAGAAAGAGTAGCTCAGTGTTACCTTTACATCTTCCACTTGCAGCTGGTGTAAGACAGAACAATGAGAGACCAAGTACTGCACACTGCCTGAGACAGGGCTGTTCAAAGGAGCAACAAAACATTGCTTTCATGAGTGGAAGAGAAGAACCCTTTTATATGGGGAAAGATTCTTCAGTGCACAGTTCTAATCTGTAAGTACGACAGTGATACAAACGCAGAGTAGCAGCAGAAGCCATGAAACTGGGTCTGTAACACTTTCTTGCAGGTTACAGTATGCCACTGTTCTGTTATTCCAACAGCAATGCAGTTCTTCTCTAGAAAAGAGACCAGAGTGACCTTTACTAGACCAGGACTAAGCTGTCTTGAGTACCTGTACGGCAGTGACAGCAGCAGAGCTCAAGTCCTACCATGGACTGTTATTATGGAAATGAGTGTCATAAATATTTATCAGTGCAGTCAGTCTTTACAAAAGATGACTCAAGCTGTCTTCAGATCATATTGGCTATATTACAAAGGCAGGAGTTGACGGTTCTTTGATGATGTTCAATACTTGTAGCATGTACCATCCAGCATCCAGTTTGGCTTGTAAGAGGTATTTAAAAGATAACTCTGCTGTCTGGTAAATCACATCTTCTAAATCCTAAACATAAGGAAGCCAACCACAGTGTGTAATTCAGACCCTTAGTTTAGGCTTAAGTATTTCCACAGAGCTGGTAAGTGGTGGAGGGAAGAAGTGTTTTAAGTTTTACAGTTTGATGACTTGCAATTTAACCACTTCCCTATATTTGTGACTCTAGTATCATGGCATTGTCATACTACTGCATAATGGTGGGTGAGCTAGTGCTTGTCATACTGGATCCAGGCTGCAGCGTATTTCCAGCATTCAGATAACCTCGATTAAGAAATAAAACCAGATGAAGCCAGCCATAGAAGGGGGGAAATCAACACACCTCAGTATCTGGGCTGTAACACAAAAGAGGGAAGTACTTGATGCCTCCACCAGCATGGAAGGAATCCTTCATTCTCTCATGGATTACACACACCCCACAGATTACAATCTCTTTCTTTACCTCTAACAGTTTGGGGCACTGATATTAATTGGTGGCCATGGAAAACTGCACTAAATGCAAGGTTATAACCTTCATAGACTTCCTCTTGGGCATAGGGCACTAGGTGATAGCATCCATGGAAACCTGCACAAAGTCAACGCTTGGCTTACTCACAAGAGTTTAGCTCCAACATCAGTTTACAATCATCAGAATCTGGAACTGTTTCTGAAGCTAACACACAGTGGCAAATAGTGATGTACAGCTCAAACCCAAAACTAACCGTAAACCAGGCTTTTAATCAGCCTTCTCTGTGGACACATAACACTTCTGAGTTTGAAATCTGGCTGACCATTTCATACTGTACACATCACTAACCCAGGCAGCCCGTGGGCTCTGGCATGCATCATTTAACCAGAGTATGTGTAACTTGAGGGAATAAGCACTGCAAAATGGCTGCAGTTACACACCAAATTAGTCCAAAATAAAGGAAAAGTTAAGTGGCGATAAGCTTCACTCTAGCTAGAAGGATGCAAGTACTGTTTAACTAAAAAGCAAGGATCAATGGGGCTGGCACGAGTACACTCCTAACACTTCCCATCAATTTGCTGGCTTGTCCTGGATGTGTCATCAGTCCTCGGGTCTATAGAGAAAACAGAGGAACAATCCCACTGAAGTGCTGTTGTGAGATCCAAACCTAGACTGTACTTGTGGTCAAATACCAGGTGCCAAGGAATCTGCTGCACTTAGTAAACAAAGCAGAGGTGTGACAGCAGAGGGCCCTGCCTCTCAAGGCAGAAGAACTTCAAAAGATAAGCAAAGTTAGCACAAAGGAACCTAAAAATACCTGGCACTTAAAGACAGCTCTTCTGAAAACAGATGAGAAAGTCTCAGCCAGAGAGTCACAGCAAAACCAATGAGGTTACAAGTTGATTCCCAGTGTGATCTCCTTAAAGGAAGAAAACAAGTGGGACTCTTGAGAGGGGTAACTTCCAGAAAACCGAAACACACCTGATGTTCGCAGGTAACATTCCTGACAATTGCAGATTGTGTTATCTGGAACAAAGTGGCTTTTTCCTGGAAGACCCTAAGCACCATAAATCAAAAGTGGCAGTTTTCATCTGAACTCCTAGAGAGCCAAGAAAGAACAGAAGCCTCTCCTCATACACCATGGGATTCTGAGGATCCACACAGCACGTATTTAGAGAAAAGCCAGAGGGATTTAAGGCATTAAATACGACTGTTAAATAACAGTGTTTTTATTAAAGGAGACACAATTTGTAGATAACCACAAACCACACGGTTATTTTCTGTGTTCTCTCAATATAAAAGCCTGACACAAGAAACCACCCTGACAAACTGCTCTGACACAGGAAAACTGGAGCACTGTAAGGAAACCTCAAGAGCAGCAGCAACAGTCGGAGCTCCCAGCCTGGTGCATGTCACCCAAGGAGAACCAACTCAAACATGCCGCTGCACAACACAGTCGCCTGTCAGTCAAACCAACAGCAGCCCGCCACCACCCCTGAGGACCTGGAGTCTGTTTTTAGCTATTGAAGGAGAACAGTGACATTTACTTGACCGTCAGAAGGCTGCTGCAGACCGGCTGCTATGTCTGCAAACGGCATCCTCTAATTAGAACAATGGCTCTAAAAGGGAAATATATATTACAGCTCAAAGTATCCTGTTAAAAGCAGAGCAAAAGTCGGAGCTGTACAATTTGGTATTGACAACTACGAAGCATTTTAAATAGATGAAAAGGGGGCTAGTGGCAGAGTTAGCAGCTTAGTACGTTAGGGAGGATGGACACAGAACCACAGAATGGTTTGGGTTGGAAGGAACCTTAAAGCTCATCCAGTTCCAACCCCTGCCACGGGCAGGGATCCCTCCCACCGGAGCAGGCTGCTCCAAGCCCTGTATCCAACCTGGCCTTGAGCACTGCCATGGATGGGGCAGCCACAGCTCCTCTGGACACCCTGTGCCTCAGCACCCTCACAGGGAAGAACTGCCTAAGAGCTCACCTCTATCAGTTCCAAGTCATTTCCCCTTGTCCTACAGGATCAAGCCTTTAAGTTACCACATTTCAATCTATATTGAGGGCTTATTTGAGACAATAAGGACCACGAGTCGTTCCTACACCAAACACGAAAGCAAACATAGTAAAAAACAAAAAAGACGTTTCTAAAACATGCACAAAACTGAACTAAGGCACACCCGGGATTCCCTTCAGTGAAAACCAGGGATAGCTCCAGTACAACACCTGCCTTCGGCTCCCTTTGCACAGCGCCTGCGGTACCTGCTGTGCTCCAGACACCAGTGCGAAGTGAAGCCCAGAAACAAGGCGCTGCTTTGGCATTCCCGGACCCCGGGGAGCGGAAGGAGCACCCCGCTAAGCGCGGCTCCCGCTGCGAGCATCCTCCGCGGGAGGAATCGAGCATTAACCCCCGCAGTTAACGGGAGATAACAGCCGTGAGGCAGCTTTTAACTCGTGTCACGACAGCTCTCCATGGAAAACGAGCTACCGCGCAGCACCAGAGCAGCCCGCCCGGCCCCGCTCTGGGCCTCCTCCGTCCTCCCCGCTCCCGGGTGCGCTGACCCCGCAGGGCCCGCCCCGGAGTGCCACACACCGCCCCATTGGCACTGTCCACCCCGTGTCCCGTCCCGCTGCTGAACGGAGAGCAGCGAGGTCTTCGTTCAGCGGACGGGGAAGTACCGGCTCTGCTCCCCGCTCCCCACACCCGGCTCCCGGGGACCCTGCGAGCCGCCTGCCAGTCCCCCCTTCACTCGCCCGGCCGCAGAGCGAAGCCGGCCGCTCACCATGGCGAAGCCGGAGAGCAGCGCGGAGGTGCGGCTGGAGGCTTTCAGCTTGGCACGGCTCAGGTAAAGCTTCCGCCAGGACAGCGCCTGCATCGAGTGCTCGTTCAGGCTCATGGGCTCGGGGCGGCGGAGCGCGGCGGAGCGGAAGGCACAGGCAGCGGCAACAATGGCTCCTTCCGACGGCGGAGCGAGGACACCCACGGCGCTAACACCGCATGGGCCCGGCCGCGG
>JASSUY010028801.1:0-19422 GCA_032466535.1 Forpus xanthops
AGACCTCATAGCAGCCTTCCAGTATCTGAAGGGGGCCTATAAGGATGCTGGGGAGGGTCTCTTCATGAGGGACTGTAGTGAAAGAACATGGGGTTAACAGGGTTAAAAGTTAAACAGAGGAAGTTTAGATTGAACATGAGGAAGAAATTCTTTAAGAGCGGTGACGCACTGGAATGGGTTGCCCAGGGAAGTTGTGCATGCTGGACATAGTCTTGGGTGACATGATGTAGTGTAAAGTGTCCCTGCCCATGGCAGGGGGGTTGGAACTAGATGATCTTAAGGACCTTTCCAACCCTAACTGGTCTATGATTCTATCTGAAAATGAGAGAGAAAATAAGGGAAAGAGTTAAGATGAAGAGATGAAATAGGCAAAAACCCCAGATCATTTTTGAAAAAGATATTACAGACAACTAAATTTCAGTCACTACCAAGAACTCACTGGAATAATGTAGTCTTTTTGTTTTATGGTTTTGATAGGGTTTTGTTTGACCGCTGCAAAAAAAAACCCTCAGGTCTGCTATTTTACTCCCAGCCAGTTGATTCTTGAGTTTTCTCAGCACCTCATCTACTGCCGTCTTGTGACATCTGCGTCAAAACCTTAACAGGGAAATGCACAAGTGCATCAAGCAGGCAGGAACTAGGGACGATCTGTGCAGTCATAAGTGAGCAGAGCTGCTTAAAGAGCAAGGAATGGGGCAGGCAAGTCTGCTGTCCATCAGGTGCTTCCTCCACACGCTCTCTCCCTACATCCAGGATGTGGCTGCTCACCTCTGTCCAATGATAAACACTGCAAGGTGCCATAAGGTAAGAGAAGAGATGAAAGTTGATACTACAGAATAAGAAAGATGTTTAGCAGTATGATACCTGCTCAACCCCAAGTGGCAGTCTTGTACACATACAATCTGAAAGACTTGTCTAGGTTCAGCCGTAAGCTTCCTGAAGCAGTATTACAAGCACACTCACTTTTGAATACAGAAATACAAAAGATTAAGGTTTATATTCAAATTTGCAGTACACACTGTTTAATACTGTCATTTTCACAGGTCTTCTGGGATGCACTGTTCATACGGCATACTTGCACACTTGACAGTATCCTACACCTAGTCAATTTAAGTAAGCTTATTTCAGAAAAGCCATGAAGCCAGAGGAAGTATAAATACAGCCACAAGAATTGCATCAAATGTACATATTCTTTGTAGCTGCAGGTATTGCTGAAAGTAGAAGAGGAAATAACAGAAGGCACCTAAACCCAGTTATGGTTTAAAAGTACAAGCATCAGGGACAATGTGAGGGCTGTATACTCTCAGCTTGAAGTGACAAGATAATGCTGAATGAAAACCAGGGGTCATTAACCCAGACTTCAGGAATTGTGCTGCACAAAGAGCAGGCCCATGAGGTGAGAAAGGACAAAATTCTTGAGTGCACAAAGGAGCAGCTTGGGGCAAGCCTTGCAGCTGCCTCAGAAGGAATGCAGACTTTCCATAGGTATTAAAATCTGCTGAAACAGGTGAAAGTAAATAAAGACTTAATTCATAGCAAGCTATATAGACTAAGAATATAGGAAAGTAAATTACTTGGCATAGGGGAAGTTCGAGGCAATAGGTCATGCAAAAAGGAATGAAAAGGTCACAGCAATTATGTATAGTCTTTTGGATAAAAGAATCCACTGCAGAGTCTCTGGATGTACTTCCAGCAATGTTAAGATGTTGCCTCCAGCTGCTGGATGACAGCACATCCTGGATTTGTAAGTATTCATTGTTAGGATGTACAGCCTGCATTTTGGGAAACTTCACTTTAGAACATGCTCCACTGCCATTACCCCACACCCTCTCCCTTCCCCTGAGGCATCATCAACAGATAAAAGACAGCTTTAAGGAAGGAAGGCCCACTTTCATTCATAAAGAACTATAAGTAGACAGTCAGATCAGGCTTTCCAATGGATACTCAACCAGAGTGGCCTGGAAAGGATCTGATTCCAGCTGACAGAGGTATCTAAGATCCCAAGTTTTGTTTCTTAAGAGCAGACTATAATCACAACGTGATAAGACAGACAATGGTGAGCCATTTCAGGTTTTCATCCCAGTATACTGTATTTCTGCATTACCAGTTTCAGCCTTGGGATATTTGTTGATTCTTATTTTGCTCTTATTCCAGCTCTACTTACATTTTCTAATGCAAATGTATGTTGACCACTTATATCCAAACTGTCATGAAGCACCCAAACTAACCAGCCACATCTGGGCTCACTTCCACTCAAGGTTGGGATGGTCTCACAGATAAGAAAACACCCCTGGCACAGTAGGCGGGCTCCTCATGTGGCATGTGAAGCCTGGAGAGTTCAGCTGCCTCATTCCCAGAGAACAAAGCAGCAGGACAGAGAACACTGCAATACCAACACAAAGATCTTGTCCAAGAGGCACATCTGCAGCTGCTTCTTTTGGTAAAGCAGTTGGAGACCATCACTCTAGGAGCAGCACAGCATGGACAAATATGCAGTACAAGTGCAATGAAGGCTGCGTTAGTCTGGCACAAGATGCACTGAAGGCGGTCAACTGAAGCACTTAGTAGGACATCAAGTGTTAAACTTAAATACCTTCTCCACTCCATTAGATCCTTTTCTGTACACCTATATACCACTTTTTAAAAGAGATCCCAAAAAAAGACCCAGAGTACATACGTAACTTCTGTCTGTCCTAAATATCCAGATCACTGAGTACTTTTCCAGATGATAGAACAGTTAGGGTTGGAAAGGACCTTAAGATCATCTAGTTCTACCTCCCCACACACCTACACATTAGAGGAAAAGAGAAAAGAAGCTGCATAAATTAATTGCTTTGCAGTGTTGCATTAAAAGAAAGTACCTCTAGAAATGACCAAATGATACAGAGATAAAGCCACCTACAAAACAGATTAGCATCATGAATTGTACATTGATACTGGTGGCACTAGAAGCAAAGTGAGATGGGCTGTAGGGCAACTTTGCACTCACAAGTCTGGAAGCATGAAGAAAGAGTCATAAGCAGAAAGAAAGAATTAAAAGACAGGTAATAAAGCTAGTTCTTTCTCCCTCCTCTTACTTTACAGATTTCTTTTACAATGGTGCAAATCCAGAGCATTGATTCTAATACTATTTTACTGGATTTCCATCTGTTTTGCCTGGGCTCCTACATTAATCCAAACAATAAGGGCTTTTAAAGCATTCATAAATAACCTGCTGCTGCTGCTGGCACCTAGGAGCCAAGTGCAGCAATGTTAAGCAACAACAAATTTCATAGTTCAAGAGGCACAGTTAAGGAAAAAGGTTGCTCAGAAAATCACTCTCATTTAGCACAAAGATCCTTTAAAATTGCATGAAATCAGTCAAGTAACTATAGAAACCAATTTCTTCAGCTCTGTATCACACGTCTCACACCTCAATTGTCTTTATTATCATCTGCTGTCAGATCCTTAATCAGAAATGTGAACAGGCTTGATGATTTATTCAGCAGGGAAAAGAATCTGTAGGTCAAGTGAAAAATTTCACACACACATACACATGCACACACATCTTCAACCTTAGGTACTTTCATTTCATTCTGTTCCCAGTAGCTCTGGGGGCAACTCCAGTGAGATCCAATATTAAGGCTCAATTAAAATAAGCTCCAATTAGTGGAGCTTTTTTCTCCCAGGCTAGAAAAGTCAGGAAATGGATATTGGGAAATGTAAAAAGTCAGCTACTGAGAGGAGGCTGCAGACATAAATGAACTTATTTGTTGATTTCTACAGTTGCTATGCAGAGGCCTCTGGGAGTAAAAGCTTAACCAGTCTAAGCTATAAACTAAAACCCCTGCAGCTAAACATGAACTGTGTGAAACAAGGGCTCCATTCCAGAACAGAAAACTGCTGGGCCCAGAAAATTAAAAGCCAGAGGCGTTTTCCATTTAAAACTAAATCCCAGTACCGCCTCCCAGCCAAAGAATTATAAGCAGTATCAGATTTACAAAACGAACAATTACCCTGGAAAAACGTAGCCTATTGTACAGTCCCAGATGCTAAATCTCAAAGTTTCTGTCTTTTTCTTTTTTTTTCTCTAATCCCACATTATATTCCTACCAAGTGAACTGCTGCAGTTTACAAAGGACCATTTCTAGAGAAGACTGAAACTACAAAAATAAAATGTTAAGAAAGAGAGCTCATAATTCATTGACCTCATTTGAAGCACTGCCCTTGCCTGAGGCAGTTCCTGTCCTTCCCTAAGGCCTCTGCAAATGGTATGCAGCAGCAAAATAAACCCTGACCTAATTGCCAGGACAGGGCTGCCAGCCTTCTCTCAACACACAAAGGCAAGCATGGTAACTGGAAAGTCCTACCTCTTTTGCTTTCTGCTTTAACCTCAGTTGCTCTGGATCTTCTTTATTGGAGCGGCTCTACCAAAGGAAGAGGGAAAAAAATTGAACAGAAATTACTGGCATCCAAACACCATCATATCCGTTAAATATTTAATAAATGACAATTTTCTCTGGTGATTGAAAGATTTAGCTCCAGGGGTGAATGCCTCAATCCAGACTAGCTTCCCTCCCCCTTCACACACATACATGTACACCCCCCCCCCCATCTGGGCCAGCTGCCTCTGCTCTAGCCTGAAGCAAGATTAAGCTGAAAATGATGCTAACACTGTCAGTCAGGTCCAGTCTAGGCATGATGCTGTTCATGTCAGCAGCAGACACTTAAAAAGGACAGGAAGTATAGGAAAGAAAGGGAGTCATACTCATGCAAGTATAACATGATTCTTTCAACTCAAGATTAGGCTTCTACCCAAGGGGCTTTAGAATTCAGCTTGAAACAAAACAGAAACACAAAAAGAAAGAATCAAGTCACACCTGATGGAGCAACATCTACGGATTTGGTTTTTTTCCTCCTGTTCTTGAGAGGAGGGAAGGGGGAAGAAGGGTACTTTTGCTGTACTAGAAGTGGTTCCATCAGGGTTCATAGATGACAGGGTACCAGCTCCAAGGCTAGCCTTCTGATCTTGACTACAGGAAATAAATACCCCTGGTAGGATGGTGGATCTCACAGGCTCCAGCTTGGTAAGATAGTGAACCCACATTTTCAGTGCTCAGTATGTCATGGAGAATGACATACTGAGCCAGAAAAAGAGACAGGAAGAACGTTTATGGCTATGAGAATACTGCTTTTATTTCATTTTGATCAGAAGGAGTAATCTCAAAAGAAGAGTTCATACCGCCACACACGTGAAAGAACTTTTTTTTTTACTTTTTTTTTTAGGAATATAAAAAGCTAAAATCCTTTTTTTGTATAGCCTAAGCTGTCCTAAATATTATGGATTTCCTGTTACAGGGTTAATGGTTACTGCATTCAAAGTAGAAATAGGAGAAACCTGAAGTTGTTTGCCAGTCTAAAGAACAACACTATTTCCTTGGAAAGTAAGAAATAAAGTTCATACCTTGGCTGCTCGAAGCAACATTTCACGTTCCTCTTCATCCCTTCTTCGTTTTTCTAGGCGATCAAGCTCTTCAAGGAATCTCAGCTGTGCCCTGGTGTCACTAGATACGATGTAACTATCACTCCCCTAGAAAGAGAAGTTTGTTACACACAACCAGGCTTTCATATATACCACTAGGGCTAATAAACCCAATGGGAACAATCTGACAAGAACAACATTATTTTTCAAAGCCAGCAAGCATAGGTTGTTTCAGAAAGACTTCAGGTGGCAGGCAGTCATTTACAAATCTCTTCACTGAAGCACGTTTCTTGGCATCTGTGACGACTAAGAGGTTACTGAACAAGTGACTACTAAGAGGTTACTGAACAAGTCTATACTGACTATAACAAGAATAGACTTTTAGATTTAAAAGCTAAAATTTTGTTTTAAACAGCAACTTCATACCCAGTAAACATACGTACAAGACTGCCTTTTGGACAGGTTAAGAGGGGAAAAGACCCCCAACTGTAAAGCAACAGAATATCATAACGTTTCCCTTTAAAAAGAGAAAACGTGAAATTTGTCATTTGAGTCTTTGGCGTTATAGTTACAGCCTACAATCCAGAGTGTTAAATAACCATCACCCAGTATTTCCAGAAAGAGGTTTTATGGTTCAGACCTAGTTATAATGAATCTTGTGGGTGTAGAAAGTGAGGAAAATTCTATTGGGTTTATTACAGTTTTAGGAATATGCATTTTTGTCTCAGTGGATGCTCTCAAGCCACAGAACAGTTCATGTTGAAAGGTGACCTGTGGAAGACACCTGGTCCATCTCCTGTACAAAGCTGGGCTAGCGAATAATAATGACTAGTTCTAACAGTAACTGAACATGCATGCATCGAAACACAACTGAAGTCCTTCTGGTCTAAAACTCAGCAATTAGTAGTTTGTTTTTCACACTATTTTTACCCTCATTGGAAAGCCTGAATTTAGCTTTACTTTAGCTAGGAAAGACGACAAAGAAAGGAAAGATCTAAAATCAACAGGCGATGAAAAGCTTGTTTTTACTATTCAGCCTGACTCTGGAAGAGCAATTTAAGCCGTGTGTTGGCCAGAATGTATTAGGCAAAACAAGGGAGGGAGCCCATTCTAGATGAGGCATGTCTGTGTCACCTGTTTGTACCGCTTTTTAATGCATGTCTTAGAGTCATCTTCTTTCCCCGTTACTTTGTGAACTTGTCTGAGAAATTCATCCTTGAGCTTTTATCAAACACGTTATGTACTTCCAGCAACTCTTCTTTCCACCCTATCCCAATTTCACATTTGTAATGAAGCAACCTTGACACACAACTGTTCTGGAGCAAGCATACGATGTTTTACTGCTGTAATTTAGGCAAGGGTGTGTTTTAAGCTTATGGATCCTCAGTGACTTCAGTTGCTAAATTTTTAGTTTTCAAACACACTATACTCAGGCTTTTCTTCCCACACTCCGTTGTATACTTAAAAGCCATAAGGAAAGTAAAAGTCTTCTTGTGGGGGACCATTGTCTCCTGATCTGAATTCTCACAACCCAGACAAAGAATGAAATCAATCCCTCCTCTGGTATTAAGTTTGGTCCTTTTCAGTGAGCTGCCACATTGTCACGCATCACCAATTGTGGCTCAGACCACACCATGTGTTGCAAACAAGGAGGCTTTCCAAAGAAGAATCTGTGGCTCTGCACAAAGTCGAAACAACCTTACTCCCCTCTTCTGTTCCTACTCAAGATTTTTTTCCCCACTGCTCCCCACAAAACATACACTACTTCAAGTTAGTCTCAGTACATTAGTACAATTTGTTTTGAAACAGCATTTTATAATAATCCACCACCATGCCGCAATCCTTTTAAAGGGACAAAGAAGAAAGCCGTATTACCAGAAGATTACTTTTTCCAAAGTTTAGAAGCGTTTTGCTTTGGAATGCTCAAAGTCAGAGTCAGATTACATTTTTAAAGCCAAATCCAAGACCTCATGCCAATTAGAAATGCAAGCCTCTCAACCAGATGCACTCTACCATGTTCTTAATATGCAACAAGAAATGGGTGCATTCGTAATAGTATCTCAGCTCATCAACAACTGGTTTAAGATACTTTATTTCAGGAATTTTTGGAAGAGGAATACCTATAGTTATATTTTGTCCAGAATAAACTTGTTCTTTACAATTATTTAGCACTGAATTGCTTAGACAGAAACCACTATATTATATACCTGTTCATAAATTGTAGCCATTACTGTTATGATGGAGCAAGTTGGATTCAGCTGTTAATGCAACAGTTTAACTTCCTTACATAAGGCTAAAATGTCCCCAGCAACAACAGCACAATCCCAACCAAACTAAAGTTAAAAGTGTGATCACAGACACGATTTAAGCTACTAATAAAGCATATAACCACAATAGAGAGCATGGTTAGATTTGTGCATGTGAAACCTGACCTTGTATAGACAAAAGACAGTTGAAAAGTTGTTTTTACTTTATCTGAGCTACCTGTAATCTGGAGTTCACTAAAAGTGAAAGAAAGTTTTTCTGCTATCCTAAAATCAATTATTGCTTTCAGATAACAATAGCACATCTATATCATCTTGTTATAAAATTAATTTTTCTGTGCCATTCTTTTTTTCTATAAAAAGAAATAAAGAAATGCATACAGTCAAGGCTCCTCCACAGATGTGCTCTAAAGGACACCAAATTCCTACCAATCTTTTTAAGTTAGGTTTACGTGCATTTGAAATGTGCAGCTTTGAAGCAAAGCATTGCCAGGTACATCTTTAGCAAGAAAAGAACTGGCAACAAATTCAAGAGCAGCTATATGCCTTGCCTGTGATTTGCAACTTCCTTCTTAGATTGTCACACACCTGTAATGAATCTGAAACATGACTAAGGTACTTGCATTTTAGCACCAGGAATGTATTGTATGTCCAGGGGCAGAAAAGAAAAACCACACACAGTGAAGCTGTGCTCCACTTCAGTCCACCAGAAAAGAAGCTGGAAGAATCCCACAAAGACCAGCTCTCCCACAAAATCCAAACAGTTTAAGTCACATTGAAGAGCCTTGCTGAGGACAGAGCAGGGACAAGCAGTTGCAGAGGTTCAGCTACTATGTGGGAACTTACTAAGCTCTGAATTTTACATAGTCAACTCCTAAACCAAGTTAATAACAGAAAAGCTTCTGGTAAGTTATTTCTGCACTCAGCAGAATGCTGGCGGCATAGGGTAGGTAGGAGAAGGCTGGTTGCTACCACATCTAGGAGCTCTCACTCTTTGCTATGTTTAAAGCTTACCCAGAAAACCAGTTCAGTGCCACACCACATCGCCCTACAGATAGTGCAGTTTAGGGCTATAGTATTTTACTGCTGCTGCACATGGGGAAAATGTTTGCATGAAGCAATGTTTATAGCACAGCATGGTACCATGCCTGTCATGTGCTCAGGGGCTCCAAACACAGGAACACAGCAGTCATGCTGTGCTGAACCCATCCATATAAAAACCATATTTTAATTACTGTATTCTTTAGTTGTCATTATTAATTCTGGTCTTGGGTATCGTATTATGTCACATACATACTCTTACGTATCAGCAGTTCTCCAGGCTGTGGGAGAGAAGCAGACAAGGAACTAAACCAGCAACTTAACTACCTTTGTGGTCTTAGCAAGGCTCTATAAAGGCACTGTAAAAACAATTGCAACAAAGAGCAGTTTACAACAATCTGATAGACTATTCCTACTTCAGATAGAGACTGCCATGATAGCTTTATCCCAATTAAGTAAGGGACTTACGAAGACAGACTCCTCTATCTTCCCACTCCAAAATTCAGTGAAAAAGGGCAAAAGATGGCAAGTATGGCTGCATGATATGAAGCTTTTACTCTGCCAACTCACTCTCCTTGCAGGGGTACCAATCAGATGTAAGCTGCAAGGCATAAGCTGAGCAAACTGGGAAGAAGAGTTTCCCAAGTATGATCCTATGAATTAATGGCTTTTTACACCAACTTCTACCCTAAAAATACTTATCCTAGTTTCACCCCATCTATCCCCATTACTGTATATATTTTTGTCATGGACATAAGCAAATACAAAGCCTTATAGGGCAACGTGAAAAGGCTCTGGAAGATTCTCTGAAAAACATGTTGCCCACATTCCACACTGATACCTATCAACAGCCTAGAGGCAAAAGAGGATGGGGCAAGCACTGCGGGAAGTGGAATACAGGGCTGTGTAAATACATAAATAAACATATAACAGGGCTCCAAAACCCTGTAGCATTCTGTTCTTGAACATTTAAAAGCCTGTCAGCATCTTTCATGATATTATTACTCACAAACATAATCCTAAAGACACTCCTATAGTGTAATACCATCTTCCTGACAGAAGAGAGTCCCTGTGCCTCTAGGATTATTATGCCCATTACTTGTTTATTTTGTTTATGAGAAAAAAAGGACAAGAAAGCAAGCTTATTTTAAGACTGCAATCTTACCATTGCTCCTGGCAGTTCAATCAGACAAAAACCTATCAGTTTTTGCACTGCTTTAGTTCAATGAGAAAGAAATCAGCTCTATCAAGTCCACTGCCCAAGAACATTCCCTTATGTCCTTGGTGTCTGCAGGACACAAAGTCCTACTGGTTACCCAGAACTTCAACTTCCACCTCACTTTTACTCAGGATTGTAACTGGATCTCCCACTTCGGAGAGACAACATAGAACGTGTACAGATTTCTAAAGACTTCTCATTAAAAACTCTATTCTTTTTCTTCACTGATTTTTTTTCTCTACCATGTCTTCTTCTGGCAAGGAACAACATACTCCAACTGCTCCAGACATCACTATAAATACTTGGAAGTTTCCAAATAGTTTCTGCTCTTTACTATTGCTTCTCAGTGCTTAATATCCTATAAAAAGTGTTCAGTACAAAAATAACTCCTATCCCACCAGTTTGTAGCTCTTGTTAAATTTCATTAAGTTCCTGTAAAAAAAACCCAATAAGCTAAACCTCCTTGATATTGAAATGTGTGGGCTAATATCTTATTATTGAATGACAAAAAAAAAAAAAAAGATGAGCTATTTTGGCCAGTAAGTTATTGCTTCCCATTTGTACCATACGAGCATCTTAAGGGATACTGGCTCACTGGAACCTAATTTACTTCATACTGAATGCAGCTAATACAAGAAGGAGGGGAGGGAATTTTAAGTACCACTGGCAGAAAAAGAGTTCTGGAAACTTTAAGATCAAAAGGTCTCTGCCTTCACATGGAGCACATTCTAAAAATAAAATACACAATTCAGTTTCCCAAGGCTTTTTTACTGAGCCAATACTGCAGTTTCATCAACAGCAAGCGCATAAAGCAAACACAAACCCCTAAATCAGCCCGACCACCAAGAGCATTCAAAAATAGCTTTACATTTAACTATGCAAGACAGATTTTTGTATAACAGCCACTGCTTTTGAGGAAGAGGAGAAACACATGCATTTACTCTTATGTTGGGTTTTAAAAGCATCTATCCAACAAGCTGGATGGAAAACCTAAGGACTAGTTAGAGGCTAAAACCAGTTAAAACCAGCCTTTGGTAGGTACTGAAAACACACATATTGCATATGATGTGGCTATACTTGGAAGAGGTTTACCTTGGAGGCTGCAAAGCAGGAAAACTTTGGTGCAAAACTTGCTTAATGATTTCCTTTACCTTGTGGGTTGACACTCTGTGCTGAGCAATTACAGTTAGCTTTTCTATGAGCCCTCGTAATCTCTCCTGTGTAGCATGGGAGATCAAGTTCACAACATCAGAGTTAAGTTCCATAATGTCATGCTTTTTACCTGTGGAAGCAGAGAAAATCCATTACATGTTTTAGTAGTAGCTGATAATTGAAATAATTAGCACAGCAGGTATTCTGTTCCCCCTGGAAGTCATACCCATTATGAATAAAGGTTTGGAGATTATGATTTTCCTGGTAAAGTCACAACTTCAAAGATCTTAGACATTACATTAATAAAACTTAGCCTGGAGCTTCAGAAAATATAGACATTGTTTCACTTAGCCTCCAGAACCACTCTCCTTGCAAGGTCATTTATAGGACAAAGTTAATAAGAACACAAATCAAGCTTCATGTTTGGGGAGGGGGAGAAGTGGTAGCTGTAGAAATTAGTGCCATATTCTGTTAATTCCAGTAATTAAAAAAAATAGAGAATTACATTGTGCCCTGCTTGACACTGTGCTTGTTAACAACTCATGACATTTATTTGATGAGCAGAGATGATTTTTGCAGCACACTCCAGGCACGCAGGACCCTCTCACCTGCCTCAGCCGACCAGCACAGGCCAGGCAGATCCAACCATCCCACGGCAGTGGCTCAGACAACACAGATCAAGTCCAGTCAGGGTCATCATGCCATCACCTTCAACCTTTTCTCTCAGGCTGCTGGTGCCTCTCTGCATTTCAGCAGCTGCGACTGAGGCTGGTGACAGCTCCAGACAAAGCTGTGCCAGCCCAGCATCCAGAGCCGGGCATCACCTCTGCAACCTTCCCGTGGCTGCAGGCTGCCGACAGAGAAGCCTGCCCATGGTTGACACCATCGATCACTCAGCGCGACTGCCAAGACACCTGAACGGCAATGATTTTTCCCTGGTAGGCACAGCAGGCAGCAGTTTCACATGCCTCATATGCTGTACCTGTCAGAAGCACTTTCCCTTGCCCCTCGCTGCATTTACAGCAGCTGTAATATTTTATGATGCAATATACAGCATGTCTTCAAAACCCATTTCAGTATTTATTGCCAAGCAGAGTGTTAAGAATGGATAAACACTACACAGTAAAAAAAAAACCTAATCACTTATTTCATTTGCCTTTGCTACTCTAACTGAAAATGAAAAACAGTCTCGCGAGACAGGGAGAATCTACAATGCTTTCCCAGATATAATGTAAGTGCTCCCACTACTTGATCTTGGCCAGCGAGCACTGGCCTGTACCCTAGCTGAGTGCAGAGCTCATTTTGTTCAAGCACCTTTCAACACTTCTGCAGCAGTTTCTCGCTAGACTACCAGAATACATTTTAGTATGCCAAGTTGAAGACAAAATAAAATGACAAAATAAAATGTCCCAAATCTTAAGACCTCCCTTCGCATACACATGATTCCTAAACCAAAAAGGGCTTGGTTCAAAAGCAGAAGTGTTCATTTTCTCAGTTGCTGTACTCCCTGACTGTAATATTTTCCCTGCAATCAAAACACTCTTCATTTACAACATTAATTACTAGTAGTAGTAATGTGAAACGTTTACCATGCCAGCCATGAAACAGCCAGGCTTGTATTCATCCATCTTTCACTGAATTGTCTTCACACCCCAAACAAGAAAATTATTCTAGAAGTACTTTATGTTTTTGTACAGCTCTGAATTTTTCCTTGTATCCACTTCCCATGAATGAGTGGTTAATGCTCTACTGAATTTTGGGAAAGTCTTCAAGGCACCAGTTTTGATGTGTATTTTCTCTTTTCCACTACTAACACAGCACTCACTTCCCTCAGCTATGCAGTATACAGTTCAGGTGGCACATCTGCACTAGTGCAAGATGTATTGAGGTAGCAGGTAGCATTTGTAGGCTACATGCTTATCACATGCTAGCTGCTCAGTTTGGACTAAGAGCCAGTTGCATGCAGAAACAGAAAGACTTTATGAGCATGTAGTTAAATCACTGTGACAGAATTATGACTGCATGTACAAACAACAGGCTTTCTTGAATGCTCAGCTGTAAAACTCACTGTTCCAGTATGGCAAGCTACCAGGCAGAGAGCGTGAGCATGGAGTTAAGCAATATTCATCCAGTTTGCCATAGACAGCAGTGGTACCATTCAGCATGGTGCTATACAAGTACACTGGTAAGCAACAGTTGTTATTTTGCTCAGAAACTAACAGCTGAAATAACATATACACTAAAAGCTTCCTATAAGAGTTTAGTTGCAGGCATTTAACATACATTCCAGTATTATTCAGTGATACAAACAGCTTTAATGTCTCTTTCACATAAAATTAAAGTTTTTTTTCCAGTTATAAACTAAGGTCTTCCCTGTATGTATTGGCAGTTTGAAACTTTTAATGCTGGTCAACAGAATACCTGAGCAGGCTGAGGAATGCAAAAACTATTAGGAAAGTCAGTGTAATGCATCAAGTTGGGAGCTACAGAAATAGAAAAGCACACTTAAGTGTTTCAACACCAGCATCTATACGATTATTAAGTGTTCCATTAAGTTTAAGACTCATAAAGTTGCTCACTTCTCACATGTTGAAGTGGCACCAGTTTGTTTCTTCTGGTTGTGCTTCAGACTACTTACATGTAGAAGAAAACCTTACAGAAGAGCTGCTTCCTAGAAGCAGAAGTAAAAACTCAGTATATTTTGGTAGAAACACATGAATTGAGATGACAGATCAAAGTAGTTCCAGCTCCTCCTTCAAAGATTGGAGGCTAGTTAATGAAGCAGGCAAGGAAATACTAAATCCATACATATCTGTTGCACACACTTCGTTCTCACCTATGTTCAAGATCTTCTTCTGAAGTGCTTCCGAGGAGAGAAAAGGTTCATCTGCACAAGAGTGGATCACAGTACCAATGAGCTCAGAGTCTGTTGCCAAAATGCACGCATTCTCCTCGTTAAGATTGACCTCAGCCATAGAAGTCACATCATTTATGTCATCTTCAACTCTACTGAAGAGAAAAACAACATTTAAATGCTTTACTCAGGATAGAAAGAAAAAGCCTCTTGACTATCAACAGCCACATTGCATATCTTGGAGGCTACCCCTATGCAACATGTTTAGTGTGGGTGTGGACAGGGACAGGTGGATGTTCACAGCTTTCACACTTTACTGAAGTGCCTGATGCAAATCCTTTATATGAAACTGAAATTCTGAGTGAGCTCAAAAGCCAGGGACTGAGCTAAACCTGGATTAAAAGTTCTCAAAAAAACCCTGCCCTGCACTACCACTCTTACAGCCTGAAACTTGGTTTAGAACGCCAATTCATCAGGTAGAACTAAGTGTTGAAGGAAACTGGATATCGACTCATAAAGAAGCCCACTTTCTAACTGAGATGCCTGTCCTGTGAACTGAAGCTTACAGCACAGGCATGCTAGCACAGACTTGATTTTTGCTTTTCTTTTAGTGAGTTTTCTTAAAAAGTAAGATACAAACACTCCTTTGCCTATATATATTAGAATCAACCAGACCTTGCCCTTTGAATCAGTCCTATCATACAGTACTTATGTATGTAGCAAGGGGGATGTCATGCTTTTGAAGAACGGCAGCAGAGGTCTAGTTCCAGCTCAATTTGCTGGATTCTGCTGCAGTAACTTTGGACTATGTGTTTAAGATAAAACCTCAAATCTGGCATACTGAGCACTAATATATACTCACAGCAAAGCTCAGGTTAAGCAAATAGCCTGTATGCCTCAGCTTTTCTTTCTTTTTTCTTTAAGAAAAAGATAATTTAAGTTAAAATACTGAATGAATCTTATATGGGAAAAGATTTGTCAGGACTTTGGCAGTGAAACAATCCAAGTTATTTTCAGGTAAGTTTAGATCATCAAGAGAAAGCCTTTTTGCTTCATGAAGTGACAAAGGCCCTGATAGAGGCTTCAAGAACCAATCCAGAATAGCTATCTGCAATATTAATAAAGACAAGTGAAAACACTCAATCTGAAGGTCTTTTGATTTGGAAAACAAAGAAAATGAAACTAAACCACGCACCCCTCCCTCTTAAAGAGCATTCTCTGGTAAGGTTTGATAAAGTTCACCTTTGGAAAATACTGGGTGGCCTACCTCACTCTTGAACAAGGGGTTAGTCAGACATATGCCTTTCTCGAGTGAAACGGGATCTCTTAGGGCTGGCAATGGGTAGAAGCTGATGTTATTAAAATGTAGGTTGGATTTGAGCCATACTCAAAACACACAAAAAAAGTGTTGAGATTTTTTTCCTTAGGGATCTTCTCCTTTGGGCTTCAGTAAGTTTCTATGTTGCAAGTTGTCTACCACAAATTTCTGGAGATAACCCTGGCTAGGAAAAGAGTCCAATCTTTCCCTACTCCCTTTTCTATTTATTTGTGTGCCCTCACGGCTGAGACTTATACAAAAGTGATTCATTAAGGAATAGATACCCTAAGGATTCTCAAAATAGCTGCATTCATTAAGTCTAACTAGACACGATAGCTTCCTGATTAGGCTTGTGCCCTAAATCCATCGTGCCAAAAGCATTAAGCCCCAGGACTGTCAGAGCAGGTAGATGACCATGATCACGATTCAAAGCTGAAGTCCCTGATGCCAGAACTGTTTCTCTTCCCCTACCCTTTCACACCCAGTAACTGAGCATATAGTCATGCCCTATCAGCCTAACAGAGACCCTGATCTTTCAACAAGTGTGTAAATGAAACTTCACTGCATGATAATTGAGTGCTAACTGATCTTCACAAGTACGCTCTTGTTTCCTCTTAATGACCACTACTTTGCTGATGGCAGAGACAAGAATCCCACTGAAGTGGAGACTGCCACCAATCTGCTGATAAAGGGGATTGCAAAAATCAGCACAACTAGCACCAAAAACACACATCAGAAGATATCAGAGCCAGATGCTGGAACCTGACATTACCCCAGCGGAGCTGTTTACAAAATCCAGATACGGATGCTCGCACCTCAGGTACAACTGTATAGTACATTGTTTCAGGGAATCATTTTAGCTTTCAGTCTGGCCACATACTCCAAATACTCAACATGAAGGATGTAAAGTTCTACACTATATATCTATCCACCTTTCTACATACCTGAGTTTCCCCTTACCAGTTTACCACTTTAATACTTCCATGCATATTTCCATTTCTTACTGTCTCGCTTGTGAGCACACACGTACAAGAACTTATATACAAGCAGACATCTTTACCTGCACTGTTTTTAAGAACCAATTCTAATTTCTTTGTAACTTTGTATTCAATCACCAAGTCACTAGCCTTGACAGAAGATTAATTTTCACTTACAAAAACACTGTGGTACTTATTTTACCTAACCCAAGGAAGCTATAATTACATTTCCTTAGAAGTAACACTCACTAAAGAAAATAGAAGTTTCAGAAGCCATGTTAAGTTTGTGCTTTTTACTATTCTTTTTTCCTTTGCTGTTCCAACAAACCTCACTCATTTTAGGTATCATGTACATTGAGTAAGCAATAGAAATCATCTACAAATTTGTCACTACTAAAGCAAGAAATTGAAAATATTCCAGAGCATACACACACACATTCCTGGTGGATACTGACTTGCTTTCATTTTCGTAAAGCCCCTCTTCCAGTTTTAATGCTTTTTATATTTCACATCACACTCAGAAATTGACAAGAAAAAAACTCCCCCGGTTGCTTTAAGTCTCCAGTTATTTAAGCTTATTAGGATAATGTGGAAACAGAACAGAGCGCTACCCTGCATGAAGTCAGTTTTGACACTTACACAGAACGTTCTCTTGGAAAAGAAGCACAAGCAATGCAGATGTGCCACACACCTACAAATGTGCCTGCACTGACTCGAAAAGTGAGTCTGTGGCACCCTCTGGTGTTCGAACAACGCACGTGTCTTCTGAATCCACCTTTAATCCATTTTACACAACAGCCAGAAGTAAAAACGAGAAGGGCATGTGTAACCCAAACCTCCCTGCACCATCACAGTCAACTCCAGTGGGGTAAGAACCACCAGCACGGGCCAGGAGGAGCAGATGCCCAGACATTCTCCACTCTGCTGCTTCCCTCCTGTTTGCCTTCTGATTGAGATTGCTAGTCCCTTCTGAGTAAAATGCACACAAGTCAGAGTTGTATGTGCTTTGGAGAGCAACTCTATTAGACAGAACAGATGAACAAAGATGCAAACACGTGTCTCATTTCTTCCAGGGTGCTCTAGCATATACTTTACAGAAGTATATAAAGCAGTTTATAAAATCTTGATGCTTTTAAAACAGACTGCCCTTTACAATACATGCCATGGGGCAATCAAACGACACTGATGCCCATGCTTGGCTGAAATAATTTCTAGCAGCTTTGTTCTTTATTTTCTTTTTTTTAATTGGGAGATAAGGAATCACCATTTTTATTACTGCTCATCTCAAGCAACTTAAACTAGCCCATTAAGGAGCAGATATGGTCAAATTCCATTAGATTAAGTAAGTACAGCTTAGTGAGTACAGTCGAGCTCGAATCCTAAGCTAATCAAGTCACACAGTAGCAGAGGGAGCCAGGCTCAGTGACATACCGCAATGAGAGTATACAGTTTGAAGTGCCACATGTACAATCACATCCATTACAAGACATGCTCTCTGCCCATAATGAATCTCATCACAAAACCTGAAAGGGGGCCATGGTGCTTCTCTCCACCTCACACATGATCAGTAGGTCATGCATGATGGATCACAGGTCACAAAGAATAGCCGTGCTGGGAACACAGAAAGTCAAGACAGAAGAGAACAACCCACTTCACATCTTACTGGGGAACATCTTATTGCCCAGGCCAGACTAACCCTATGTGGTGTTAGGCCTGCTTGGAGAACATACACACTTGGTGGAGGGAAGCCGAAAGCTCAGGTACACATTGCCCAGGTTGAGATATAAAAGGACGCTCATATGTAATTTTTGAAGTTGGAAATTTTGGTTATAGCAGTGAATAGAAGAAGCGCCAGGGATTTAAGAATGCTTACTAGAAAAAATTAAGGCAAGTCAGAGATTTTAAATATGAATTCTTATGGAATTAAGCTACTTCAAAAATCACAATCCAAAAGCAAGAACAGAAATCCATCTTGAATCACACTGTAAAAGCAGTTTTTCCTACACTAAGAATTCAACAATATGGAGAAGGAACTTCAAGAATTCAAACATTTTCATGTAAGTTAATATATTTCAACTGGAAGAGGAAAAAAAAGTTCCTTTTTTTATTTAATTGTTATTTTTGCTGTTTTCTATTAATTTTATTTATGATTTTCTTTTTCTCAAACATCGATACCCAAAATTACATCCCAAATTATATCCCGAAGTATATTTCTTAAGAGCTTGAGGCAGCTGAACAGAGCTCTTGCTTTATTATCAGCTTTTCATTTCAACTTCTGGCTACCTGCGTTCTGGTGTTTACTATATACTGTATGCTACTATAAACAACAACAGCTCTCTATTTGTATTAGTGCACACAAAACTGTATGTAGCTTTCAAGAGATGAGAAGTCAACTGGACAAAAATACAAAAGTGTCATGTCTGTTTTATCCCCAGAAGAGCAACTTCACGCTTGCCTTAAAATTGTAAGACCAATAACGCTTACAGCAGTCTGTACCTCTGTTCCAACATGACATTTCAGAGCTACAAAAATAATTTCTGCTTTTGAAAAGTTAATCAGTTACCAGAACTAAAAGCTTTAAGCACTCTTGTAATCTAAATGCCTAGGAGAATGTGCCAGAAGACATAATTAGTAGTGTAGTCAAAGACTTTCACCTCTACATACAGGAACAAGCTTGTAAGACGAACTAATAAAAGACTGTGAAATACAGCACAGAGCTTTAGACATGTTAGCAACCAGTCCAAATAACAGTTCAATGTTATCTTTCCATCTGCACAAAACAGGCTGTATGTGCTTTAATTTTACAGAAAGTTTTAAACGTAAGGTAACTGCTTTAGATCATTTAATAGTACTCATAGAATGGAGATCAAGTATGCCTCCTCTACAAGTGAAAAACTGGTACATCGTGATGCACACTGTTTATATAATTACACTCTTGTGACAGCATGATAAAAATCATAGAATCATAGAATAGTTAAGGTTGGAAAGGACCTCAAGATCATTTAGTTCCAACCCCTCTGCCAGGGGCAGGGGCACCTCCCACTAAACCATGTCACTCGAGGCTCTGTCCAACCTGGCCTTGAACACTGCCAGCAATGGAGCATTCACAACTTCCCTGGGCAACCCATTCCAGTGC
>JASSUY010028801.1:19522-39482 GCA_032466535.1 Forpus xanthops
CATCCCTATAGGGCCCTTCAGATACTGAAAGGCTGCTGTGAGGTCTCCACACAGCCTTCTCTTCTCCAGGCTGAACAGCCTCAACTTTCTCATCCTAGCTTCATATGGGAGGTGCTCCAGTCCCCTGATCATCCTCGTGGCCCTCCTCTGCACTTGTTCCAACAGTTCCATACAACCTTATCAAGATAGCTTTCTTACATTAAAAATAGTTAACATTTGATATGATGTCAAAAGTTTTAGGTTTCCCCTTGCCAAATGGTATTATGAATTGAAAAACACCTATGATAAAAAAGTTTCTAAAGAGTTGCTTTGATTTGGGTTCTGTTCCCACTTCTGTTTCTTTTGTTCCTTCCTATAGTAAACTTCTGATATTGTTTATTTTTACCTGAAGGATGCTGCTCCATTTGCTTTTATTTCAGCTTTCTGAACAGGAGATGCTTGAAGCGACAGAATTTTATTTCCTGGCAAGGTAATTTGTTTCAGAATGGAACCTAAAACAAAACAAAGAACATGCCATGGTAGAAAGCAAAATGCCAAAATAACTGTTTAATCAGTTCATGCTTCCAGCAAAGACTACTGCAGTCTCAGTAACTACTCAGGTCCATGGAAAACTAGACACTCTAGAATCTTACATCCTACATGTTCTGTATGGCCCAAACCACTACACAATGTCAGCAAACACCCTCCCCTCTGCTGACCAGTGAAAGGTTTTAGTAAAAACTGGCTGTCTGAGACAAACTCACATTATGCATCAACCTGGACCTGTTGAAAGAAAACAATTCTCAAAAGCATCACGGTTTAAACGAAATTCACTGCAAGGAGCTTACAGTATTTTTAACAAGTACATATGTTTGACTGACATGCCTGTAACAGGTGCCAGAAGATGACATGGCACTCTCATCAGGGCTCTAAGCAAAGATGTTCAGCTTAACCACACAGAGCTGGCTGCTTCCGACAGACAACCACCTTCTTATATTCCTACAATCCACCTGCACTCTATTTCTATACTTCAGCAGTCTTCTCCCTTCTCCATTAAAAAGGTTTCACTTTACCTGCAGGAAACTGGCTAGTTTGAACAAGTGTATTCCCTGGCATCCTTTTCTGAGATGTCTGTAGAGTCAGTGTTGAGGGTTGCGGGAGTGAAGATACTTGCTTTACAATGGCCCCTGATGGTTGTTGGACTACCTGGAAGTGCAATATACAATATCACAGAGTGAGAAGAGCTAAACATACATAGAAGTAAACAGTATCAATGCATCAACATGTCCATTTAGCTTTAAGTTTCAGCTCAGTGAGTTCTAACAGATACTTCATTCACCTTTACTCTCTACTGAAAAACATATTAGACAAGTTTCACTGAGTATTACACAATCCGTTACACTAAGAGGCTTTTCTCTATGTAAGTCCTGCTTAACAGAACAGTTGAATATTGAGTCTGTGTGCCAAGAAATCCAAAAGAGTAGGTATCACATAGACCTAGTTAAAGAAAGAGAACACCAAAACAGTTAGAAGTCTAACATGAAATCCTTTTCCGGTCAGGAATTAAGAGTATACACCGTAAAGTTATTAAGGCGTTTTCAGACCTGCAACATCAATTGTAAATTGAGAAGCTGCACTTCAAACTGTCAAGCAAAAGCAAACTGAACACATCAGTTAGCTAGAACATGAAGCACTAACCAGCAACACCTATAGTGAGTACAGCTTCTACACAAAAACATCAGTACACTGCTGAAGGGTAAAAAGGAAAGGGGATGATAGTCTTGTTTTGTTTAAATTTGCCGTTGAAAAAAAGAAAACCAGACAGCAGGATGTTGTCACACAAGCATATAGGCACAGCTCATAAATACTAATTCTTCCTCTTCAGGGGCACATATTAAAATGCAATAAAGTAATTCCCCTACCCCTAATAGGCTATTTCTAAGCCTCCTAGCTAGCAGAACGTGGGCTGCAGCTTTTGTTACATCCTTTGGAAAAGTTCTTGATTATAAGTAATAGAAAGATGTTCTTTTAGCAAAACACAAAATTATCAACATCTTCAGATTGAATCCTACTTTTTGTCAGCAAAAGCTAATATAAGGGAAGTTCTGGAATCAGGAAGCCATGTTTTCTCCTCTACATCTTTTTTTTCTGACTTCACAAAGTCTAAAGAGTGCTTGTACAGCAACACTGCACAAGTTTGATTGCAAAAATAATTTATTATACTTCAGAAATTAGTTTGCCTCCTTCTGCCATCTAACTTCATATTTGTCAGTAAACATCATCAGGATAAGCATCACTCATTCACAAAAAGAGGCATTTTGTGTATCAAATACTGAAGATACATCCCACCCATGCCCATATTAATAGCATCAGGGTTTGGCATAGCAACAGGAAAGTAGAATGACAGAGCTGAAAGTGGTGTCTCAGAACCAGACAACAAACAGAGAGCTCTTGAGAAGAACCTAAGTTCCAGAAAAAGACAGAATCATGGGAGTACATACATGGGCAGACTGTGGACAGAGACAAGGTTCACACTTACAGCACTTGCTCATGAAGTTATACAGACATGAACATTAGCTGCCATGTGTTTTACCGACGTGCAGTTAGATCCTTCTGAGACCCAGCTTCCATGTGCTGGAAGTTGTAAATAATGATAACGGCATCATTTAGGTGTTCGGGTAATTACTGAGCCACCAACCGACCAGCTCGGACAAACTACTCGCAAGGCTCTGCCAGCACCCACACTGACATGCACCGAGAGATCCTCCCTACCACCAGTGAGAATGATGCTTCATCTTCAGCATTGAAACACTGAAACAGCACAGGAGGAAATAACAGCATTCAAGATTAAGGTACAGCAGACAAAAGGACAGTGACTGGCAATGTTAGATCAACAGTCTAGGCGGAGGCTGGGAAACAAGCCAAGTAACCCAGGAGACTAGATCAACAAGACACAGAAATGATGTACTGGTAGTAAAGCTAATTTTCTGTTCGCCATTCTAGCTGCTAGACTAACAGAAGCTGGAAGTCCTTGGGAGTTGCTACAGGGAGGGCAGCAATGCTAGAAATTTCAACAAGGATCTAAAGCCAGAAGGAAGTACTGCAAAAGTAGGCAATACTTGTGAGAAAGAGTTATTGTCTCTTTTCTTCAGGTTAGCAGCAAGAAGTAATAAAGGAAAAGGACTGTTCCTTTGTGCCCCATTAAGGAAGTTGACAGAGCCATCAGAATAAAAAGCACCAACACTCTTAAGTAAAACAAAATTACAATGCAGCATCCACACAACAAAAAGCTGCCTGAGAGAGACTTTGATTAGCCTTACTTGCATCTGTTCTACATTCATAAAGCAAAATTCAGAGAGCAGCAGAGGAATGTTGAGGTATCATCACACACCTCAAGGATGGCTTCAGGAAGGAAGCCTCACCAGCTAAATGCAAAAGCATACATCCAGGACAAAAATAACTTGAAAAATAACAGAGACTCTCTTCAAGAGAGCTCAGCTTTGAAGGGACTCAAGTAACAACTCACTAAGAACAAGTAGCTGGAACAGTACAAGCACTTAACTCCTTGTTTTAACTGTTACCAACATACAGGGAGTACGTCTCACTGGTAATTGTGGCCACTACCCCATAAAACTTGCTCTTTAAGCTTATCATAAAGCTGTAGTCTCACAGCAGCTTTCCTGCCATTGGAGGCCAGCAGCTGGTAATGTAGATTTTCACTTATCGCCCTTTAACAAGAGGTACAGAAATACAGCAGCAAGACAAGCTTTATTTCCAAGATGAAACTTCCTTGTAAGTCAATGCCCTTAAACGAGGCTGTATAAAAAAATTCATCAGGAGAGAGCCCTTCCAAGGGTGCAACTATCACAGCACGGGCGTACAATCAATCCTAACAGCATTCCCAAAGAACAGGTCCCTCTGTATTCACCATACAAACCTAGAGTTTTGATAATCACACTACAGAAATGAAAGTTACATGGTGCATCGCTCTGGTCACAATTTTGATATTAAAATACTGCAGTACTGCATTCTTAAGCACCACCAGCATTACAACAGAGCTGGCACATGAAAGTTCATTTCACATTCATTAAGCACAAGAGTCCTAAATTAGAAATGGGCATGTAGAGGGAGTGCATGGCATCAGACAACCCTGTGGGCTGGAAAGGGAAAGAAATTGCTGGCAGCATTATATGGACAGATTTGCACAGCTGGCATGTGCTCCCTTTCAGCTGCCAGCAGGACCCTTCTGTAAAGGAGGGGAGGTCCAGATTAGTTTTCTTGTGGGAGGAAACAGATCCTCTGTCCTTTCAAGGAAAGGCATCATGGAAGCCCAAGAAGATGCAGCCATTTCTGCTAACTTGCTCTTTGTGCTAGCATGTTGTCTGAACAAACTCCTGATAAGACTAAGCTGCAAAGTGGTCAACTCAGCCTTTCTACAGCAAGAGTTTTAATCACTGTGCCCGCGATCTATGCAAATGAGGATGAAAACATCTTTTATAAGCAAGTCAGTGTTTGCAAGGCACAGTGAAGAAAAAGAATTGCAACAGGCTGCCACAATGCAGCAGTGGAGAAAGCAGAAGTAATTTCTTGGGTTCATCAATATCATACTCAAGAAGTGCTTTGACTCCCCAGCGCAGAGTTAAGCCTCCTCATCTATTTGTACAGATGGTCAACCTTTCCCCTGGATTACATGGCTTGCTGTGTAGCCAACAAACTGCTCTGCAGCCTTTGTACAACCTAAGAAGCCCCCATTTTCTCATGGCTGGAATTTCAAATTGAATCCTCAAAGACAGTAAGGGTATCAACTCCTTTTCCAATTTGGCTTTATCTATTACTATTGAAGAATATGATGTTAAGGTCCTTTCCAACCCTAACTATTCTATGATTCTATGAATATCAGTGCATATGCTTATAACTGGGTTTGGTGGGGTTTATTTGTTTGTTTCTACAACAAACACACTCATAAAAAGGACCCCTCATCTCCTCCAAGATGTGCTATTCCTTTTAAGCAAGTCTGGAAAGGTGAAAAGCTGGTAGCATAAGCTCTTTACTTAGATTCCAGGATTCTTGCATTACATCCACCACCATACCTATATCCCAGCTGAAACCAGGACACCTACATTCTTTGAAAGTAAGCAAACTAAGAAAGCAAAACCTTTTAGAGGTCTGCATACTGTTAAATCAAGTATACACAATGAATTACATAGGAAATTCAAACACTAAATGTCCTACTATACCTGTGAAAATTAAATCTGCCTTCACAGCAAGTCCAATGTTTTCTCCTCCTTCTAAGGAAGAAATTGTTACAAGGAAGTCCTATTCAAGAACTGGAATTCTTTAAGTGCTAAAGGCAGACTGTTGTCCCAAAACACTTGGGAACATTACTTACAGGTAAGCCAGTTAAATGGCATACTACTTGGTACCTCAGATACCCATAAACCAAATCTCATGTATTTCACAACGTTGGTCTTTTGGGTATACCTGTGATCCACAGTTTGCTGGTATTTAATATTAACAGTAGCAAGAGGTTAACCTGTGCCAAGACAAAAAAGTTAACACATTGCTTTTGAGGGTATTGTTTTAATAAGACATTTATTTCTCCTCAAATCTGTTAGCTAATGAGGCCTAATAGAAAAAAAAACTCACTTTTGGATGACTTCACAATTAACATGTCTTAGTAAATGTGGAGGTCAGAACTCCGTTCTGAAAAGCTCATTTAGCTAGTTTGTACATTTCAGTTAACATATCCAGGGTAGGAACTGGTAGAGGTGGCTAGCTGAGGCAGAACCCTAACAGGGTGTCTAACAGTAATTAACACAAGCATCCCATGAGCAGTTTCTGTTTCTGATACTCGCACTTCATGTCTTTTCTTTCAGATGTCAACTTATCCTGGCTGCACACACAGCAGGGGTCAGAACTCATATTCCCTCATGTCTCCAGCTCCGTGTTTGGTCTGGTGGAATGGTGGTCAGTATGCTTTGCAAGAGACCAAGCTTGCAGTTTCGCTTTCACCATTTCAGCAAGGGCTCAGTACACTTAAGCTATGACAAACATAACTGATTAACTTATGACACACTAGCTTCTGGTTAGCTCATGGTAGACTGATTTCATAAGTTAAGAGAAAAAAAAACAGCTAAGATCCAAATTGGTATCCTCTTTACAAAATGATAGAAGAAGCCCAGTTATGGAGACACAGAGAAACTCATCTTACCAACTGTTTCACTTTAACCACTTGCTGAGCACCCACTGACTGCCCAGCAACGGAGTTCGGCTGTGAGATTTTAATAGTGATAGGGGTTCCAGTGACTGATTTCAGATGCTGGAGAGGGGATGTTGCTGAAGATGCCACTGTAGAGACCAGCACTGGCTTTGGAGATTGGAGAGTGGATGTTGGTACCACAGAGGTAAAGACTGGCTTGACAGTTTGGATAGCAGTCAGCCCTGATGTTACTGTCGTGGTGGTGAGGACTGAAGCTGCAGGTCGAAGAGATGCTGTCACCACTGCAGAGGAAGGAACACACTTCACGGTCTGGAGAGGTGCTGTTGCTGATGCACTGACAAGGACTGGTTTTATAACTGGAGAGGCTGTGACTGTTACAGAGGCAGACACTGGTTTTATAACTGGAAGAGAAGTTTTTGCTACAGCTGAGGTTACCACCCCTCTTGAAGCAGCTGGTGCTGCAGAGACACAAGTCAAAACAGCTTCTGGGATTGGAGCTGGCTGCTGCATACACTGCTGGATAAAGCTCTGAGCATTGGGCATTAGCTGTCGTAAAGCACACATGCTTTTCTAGAAGAAAAAATGAAAAACACTGGATGGAACATCAGCAAAATCTTCCACAGTACTGATACATTAGCAACTAAATCCTAATTTTTCATGAGACAATGAATTGCTGAAGTTTTGCTAGAATTCAGGGATCCCCAACTTGATGATGCTGCTGCTCAGTGAAGACGACAAGAATCACCAACGCAGGCCGAACAAAGGTCAACAGTCACAATGGCTTCACTGTACATAGCAAACCCCATCTATAGTAAACTCAACCCATCTCTCTTGTTTAGATTTTTCAATTTGGAATTTATGTTTCATAGTAAGGCCATTCTAACTGCTTTCCTAACGCAAAAAAGTTCGTTTTGCCTAAAAAGCTGCTATATTGTAACAGCTGTGTTTATTCCACCAAGCCAGTCTGACAAAGAACGACAAACTATCCACCAAAGTCAGAAACAACTTCTGAAGACAGGAGCACTGCTATACTAATACAGCTGTATCTACACTAGGGGGGGATGCCACTTTAAAAATGTCTGCATTGCTGCAGCAGCAGCAGCACAACTTAAGCCAGATAGTTCTTCACAGCAGATCAGTAAAGGTATATGACAACTTCCCATTTTTACTACAGCTCTGTTTGAGAAGGTTAATGGACAGAATAATCTTCAAGCCCTCTAAAGATTTTTCTCCTTGACTATGTACAATCTGTTATGGTTCAGTTCTGCAACTACCTGTACATTCTCACAACTCCTGGTTTTTTTATATCCTTGTCAGTTCTGAAGTTTGTAAGAGCCGCAGCATAGTGCTGTTGCTCTGGGCTTCATACAAAAGGAATGTGTCTCACATGCTAATATACAAGTGAACAAATTGTTTGCACACCTACACCTTCTGCAGCATGCCTACATTTAACATTCACTTCTTTTTCTTTTACAAGGCTGCTTGGCATTCTGCATGCTCCTGATGCAATTTGTTTACCAAAAGTATTCATCAGAGATTTGAAAAATCAAGCAGGCTTAACAGCCAAAGTCACTGTACTTTTCCACCTATTGGCACAGACAAAACAAAATGTGCACCAATTTCATCAAAAACCTGCAGCTCAAAGATAAGACAATTCTAGAGTCCTCCCTAAAATTCCACTTCACTAGCTAAGTGTAAATTGGCAACAAGCAGCACCACATTTCTTTCCAGACTCAATCTGCAAGTGTTTCCCCCACAAGGCCAGCACAGATCCTTGTAGCACTTTAGAGAAGTGCTGCTGAAGTCAGCTTCCATTTGGCACTCAGTCCTGTCATAGCTGTCTGAGTTACAGACCCGACTCGTGTGCATCAACCTTAAGGTATTTCACATAGAACAATCAGAGTGCAATATGTTTTAATGGATGGGTAACACTACAAAGTCAGCTAACGTTTTCCACAATGATGTTTAAATGTATCTGAAATCCCAGTCTTTCTTTGTTAACGTAAATGTACAACAGGGAGAGAGCAACTTGTCAAGGATTGTGGGGTATGGATACTGCCCAAAAAAAGAAAAGCCTGGATGATGTCAGTACCTGGCAGCATGCCACAGTGGCTCTACTGTGATGGGTCAGGGTCTGATCCATGTTGATAAACCCAACTTAACTCCTGCGGAACTGTGCCCTGAGTGTAGCAGCCCTCCACATTGTGGGATGGCTTATTAGCTCAGGTTGAGCACTTCTGTAAGTGCATGAGGACAATGCTGTGCCTGAGCTAAAAAACCCTTGGGGGACCCCAAGGAAGCATTTGCAAGTGCAGTGCAGCCATGCCTCCACTCCTCTACAAGGCTCACCAACCCCAGACAAGGTCTAGCTGTGCCAGATTCAAGCTGGGTCAGTGCAGAGCTTCTGAAGTTCAACTGTACTGTTTTGGGAACACAGCAACACCTAAGCTGGCCTCATGCAAGCACAGTCAGACCATGTTCAGCGGCTTTCATCAGTCAGGGCCCCTGCAGGAAGCAGCTATGCTACTTCTGAAGCCAAACTTGCTCTGGTAGTCAGTAGGGCTCTTTAGTGCTAAGACTCCACACAGCTCATAGGAAACCACTGCCAGTCACACTGACCTTGCAATCACAAGCCTGGTCTTTCTGCAGCCAGACATACACTGGGTGCAGGAAAGCCCATACTCTAAGCTGTTTGTTCTATATTTTGCATGGGCATTTAAGAAGCCTCCAGGAAATTAAACAGAGAATAAGTAAGTGACCAAAATTTTCCATCAGGCCTCGCAGAAATTACTGTAGTCTTCAAGACTCATGGCAAACATTTCAAGGTTGACACTAACAAAAATATTCATTCCATACTTGAAAAGATTAACACCAGCCATTTAAAGTAATATCAATATTACCACATGCATTGTTACATGTGCCGTCAAATACTAAAGAAGAGGACAAGGTCCAGAAAAACCTTTATCTCAGCTTCACCACTTAACTATTTTTCCTCAATTCTCCATCATGCCTATATGGAATGACAAGGAAAAGTATGTATGTATCAAGCCTAAGAACACTGCATATGTTGCAATTAAATAAGTGTAACCAAATTTTACATATTTCCACTGGGATTTAATGCTCCCTGTGCAACAAACACATTAACTTCTATTTTACTACTTCCTTTCTACCATATGATTAGAAGTGTTAACACAGAATTTTTAATTTACATGATTATTTCCTTGAATGGAAGTAAGAGTTGTCCTGGGTTACTTTTCCTGAGCTGCAGCAGCCCTGTCAGATCCTTTCTGGAGAAATGGGTGGCATTTTCTTCTGCCTCCAGTTAAACACAAACCAGCAGGCATATGAACAGCTTTGTGTAGATATTCTGAGATTAAATATTGCACAAACTGTACACTGCCACTGTTGTCAGTCTTGTGTATTAGAACTCAGAATAGCTAGTTTTGATGAGAAAGTAAGAGGTCATCTTGGTATAGTTGCTCTACTGGAGATGCATCAGTTTAAAAACATTAGTCTCTGATAATGACTTAGAGGGTAATTAGTCTCCAATTTAAGAACACAGCATAAATCAGTCCTCTGAAATCCTTGATCCCCCTAAAAATTGTCTTTCCAAGAAGAGTAGTCACACAGGGCCAAGTTAATTACCATTTCCTCAAGTAACCTGAGTAAACACCTACTTGAATCCTCTCTCTTGATTTTCTTTTCTTGTCCTCCTCCCTCCCCTCAATAAATATTATATAGCCACAGTCACTTACCTTGAGAAAAGGAACTAAATATGGTTGTGGTGATGACTTGAGCTCAATGTATAGCTCTTTTGTAAATTCTTCTGGTTCAATTTTTGCTTCCTAAGAGGAAAGTATAATTACAATGGTAAGTTCTAACTATGAATCTACCATATTTTTTTCCCAGATGTATCAAAAATTCACAAAAAATTTAAATGATCATTAAATTGTTCGATTTCTGTATTCAATTGCTTTTCTCCTCCTGTATTTTTAAACAAAACATTTTAGGACAGAATGATGTTGTAATTTAAATATACTGTTATCAAATTATATTACTTTCTTCAACTATAAACAGTTAACACACTGAAGTGAACTGAGAGAAACAAGTTTTTAAGTAGTACTGATCCATTTCAGTACCTTGTTGTTACACAGAGATATCTAAAACCTACTTTGAGTACCTATTTCTTTAAAGGCAGTTTATCTGCATAAAGAACAATTTAAAGAAACCAAAGTAGGCTTTGTAAGACAATTCTAGTCTAACGTATACCTATAAAGCAGAATACTTAATGTGGGTGTAAATCTCGTAAAGGATTTCTCAGACTAGTTGCTGGGAAAGCTTTGAGATAGTAGAGGAATGTTGTTGGGAAAGTTTTGGGAGTATTAGAGGGAGAACTAGGCAAGATAAGAAGAAAGAAAGAAGCGAGGAACCAGTATCCAATGAGGGGATAACAGCAAGAAGCAAGACAATCAATGAAGAAGTGAAAATACCCACGTGGGTGGTGATAGCTAACCAACTGTATTAGCTGCTCATACACGCGGGTACTTTGTAGAACCTATATCAACCCTGGACCTTCAGATAATAAACAATTTTGTTTCCTAACCCGAAACAGGGTCCGTGCCTATGTCTCCACAAATACTTAACACTGTTTTTCAAAAGCAGCAGAAACAGAACATTAGAACATCATTCCTGCATACCACTATAGTAACAGACTTCTGGCCTGTAGAGTCTGCTTTCTTAATGCTTTCCACTCTTTCCCCAGCACAAACACCTGACTCAAGGGCACAGGAGTGTTTGGAAGCTTCAGCAAACTTCTGAGGCCCTCTGCTTACTACTTCAGTGCCACTATGGTAGGGCTAAGGTGATGAGTAGCCCCAGACACTGTTGCCCTTTCTCACCCTCCCATTTGAGACCCTGCCACAGAGTCACCAAGAACATTAAGTCCTCCAAGAAGGTAGACATACAAGGAAGAAAAATCAGTGCCAATCTCTGTCTCTACAGAGAAATTACTCCTTTCAGCCATATTCTTATTCAGAACAACCATCCCAAGGAGCTACACAACCAGACCAGGAGTTTTAAGGACTGTATATCACAGACAGAACTTGCAGCAGCTCTCTTACCTAGTCATTTGATCTGCTGCCTGTTAGGTCTCATTGAGCTGTGGATGCAGATCACCAAGGTTGCACTGATATAGATACAGTGATTTGGTACACTACATCTCAGTGTATACAAGGCTCTTGACACCTACTTCACAAGATGCTGCCTTAACAACCATTTTACTTCACAGCTGCCATTTCCCTCATACATACAAAACATTAATTCATTTCACATTCAAATCATATACGCATACTGAATGGCAGAAGAACAGCATTATTTAAAGTACTACAAAAAGTAAACAAGTGCACAGTTAATGATGTGTTAATGTCTGGTAACAATTGTGCTTAAAAGTACTGTAAGCACAAAAAGGAACAATTACATTATTTTCCTACAAAAGGAGTCCAGCAGGGACACAAAGGCAAAGGGCTTAAAATTTTGCAATGCTGCATCTTCAAACGATCTGGTCTCTGAAATTATGCTTCTTGTCTACACCATACTTTTCTAGTCTGAAAATCCCTTCGGTACCACTACCAAAGCCATCCCTCTCCGCCAGCCCATAGCCTTCTGCTACGGTAGAACAGAACAGCAGCAGCAGTCAAATGCCAAGACAAGAAGTGGCAGGAGAAATCGTTACCAAGCAAACCCAGCTGTGCTGGGGTGCAGCACAAAGCAGCATAAGGAAGCCACATGCAAGGAGAGAGACAGGTTGGCAGCCACCACATTATTTTCTCCGTCTCACTGTCTAAAGACATAGGTAATGTCATGCTTGTTCCACAGCAGCTTCACTATCAACACGTAAGTCAGTTCTGTCTTGGAATAAAGTAGTATGTAGATAAGTAATAATAATAAAATGGACTTAGCACTGCACAACAACCTCCACAGTAGTACTTTTGCCATTGAGAACTCAATACTATACTAATATGATAAAATAAAAAAAGCAGCTTAGATCCAGAAGCTGTGTTAACGCTATCAACTGTTTCTGCTGTCAGTTACCTGTGTGCATAAAATAAAACAGGAAGGGGTGGGCAATACAACATGTATTTAAGCACAGTTAAATTAGGAGTTACACTGTAAGGCTTAAAGGGTCAGATGCGCTCAGATGCAAGTTGAACTCTTCAGCTGTTTACAAAAATCTAAAAGGAAAATAAAAAAAAAACAAGGAACAAACCTATGATAAAGTCAATGTCAAAACAGTAACACAAATGATACAGACTTTCAGACTTTGTTAAAAGCAAATAAATGAAGTCTCACCAGTAGATTTTGAACCAGATTCTTCACATTCTGCCCTGTCTCAGGGGCTTGAGGTCCACTAGATGCCAGTTTTATTAATGTAGCAAGAAAATTCTTGCATTTCTTCACATTCTCTAGCATCTCCTGGCGTGGAAATAAAGAGAAGACTGTTAGATGTTGCACTGACTCTCCAACCTCTGATGAATATAGAGAATGTTAATTAAAAACTTTTTTTTTCCCTTACTGCAGAAGCGCTGGTCTGTGCTACTGTTGTGCCCTCTGCTTTCACAGAGACTGCCTTTTGGGAGATAGCTTGTGCAGGTGGTCCTGTAACTGGAAGTTTTACAGGTGTTCCAGTACTCGAAGGCTTTACAGCAGTAACTGTAGTAGCACTAGCTGTTGTAGCTGCTGTCTGGAAACAAAAATTAACACTTTTCAACCGAAGACTAACGTGAGGAACATACTGTATGCTGCTAGTGTACAAGGTAGCACTCTCCCTCCACACTACTATTTCAAACATAAATAAACAACATTTATCTTTGGTTTTAAAGCTTTGATTCATGTGCTTTGAGAGTCTCTATTTAATATAGGAAGTGACTGAACCCCCATAACCATAATTTTGTTTATAAATCAAGAGCAGGGGGGAAAAAAAGGCAAAGGCTCACCCAGACTGAAGCACTGCCTGCAACTTCAAGTGAAGCAAGAAAAGTAAAGTTGTACTGAAGAAACCAATGTATTAACTTTGCCAGGCTCCTGCATTCTAAGACTAATGAACTTTGGACAACGCTAAGACAGGTGATTCTACTCTGAAGAAAAATATCTTCAGTGATTATCTTCCCTTCTTCCCCCGCAGCTTCTCCCCTAATTGCAATATCCCTTACTCTTTCTACCACATGCACAGAAGGCAAAAAGACATTATGTCCACTTTGGAAGGATGCATGTTCCAGCAAAAGCAGCCAGGTGAGCAAATGCACCTAACCAGTTCTTCCTGCTTTTCCTTGCAGCCAGCAATTTGGATCAGTCTCTCTCATCTGTTCAGACACAAACTCTCACAAAATTCAGCTATGTTGAGACCTATTTTAAAAATCTCATTAGAATTTACCAACAGATTCAGAAGCTCCAGCAATAGGAGTAATGAAGGTTTAGGAAAAAATAAGAACAAAATTGCCTCTCTCCTCTGCAAACCAGACTAAACTGTAGTTTCCACAGGAAAATCTACTAAACTGAAGTATTTCTACCTCAGATTTTAAAGAAAAAAAAAAAAAAAAACACACCAACCCACATCCCAAAACCCCACTGCAGTTCCTCTGATACAACAGAATACAGTGAGTAAAAGATTTCACCTCTACAAGACCTACTATTTTTGATTTCTCAACTTGAACACTAAAAAGCCAGACTGAACCTGCAAGTTACAGAAAAGCAAGAGTTACAGGTTAGCATTTGAAACCTAAAGTTGGGTGCTGTTTCCCCTCCAATCTTCTCAAGAGAAGGTCTGGTTTTGCAGGTGAAAATCTAGGTTGAGATCTGCACAACACAATTGCTTTCACTGACTCTTCACACATTTAAATGTCCCAGTTTAGTGCAACAATAATAAATTATTACTTGCTAATTGCATTAATGATAAGACAGCAACACAAGTGCCTAACACCCTACCATGAATAAAACAAAAAGCAATCAGAGCATGACAGACATCATGTAGAATATCAAAGGGCATTTAAGCCTTTCAGGATAGGGAAAATCAATGAACAAACACAAAGTTGAAGCAAAACACTGTCACTTTATTCACTTATTTATAAATTATATTTTTCCTGGGTAGGTGTCCCCCCTCCCCAGGCTGCTGCCAGCTTGATGTGAAAGAAGCAGGCAGCTACCAGAAAGCTTTCCAGCTTAGGCTCCCACTGCTGGTAACACTTTAATAGCTCTCTGCAGGATCTTTGCCACCACTGCCTCTTCCAAGGATGAGGCTCAACAGCTCTAAGACCACAGGGAGGCAAACTGGGCACAAGAATCCCACAAACAGATGGACGGGAGGAAGACGGAAGGGGACAGAGCACAGATCTGCCAAGCTGCAATGCCCTAGGCATTTAAAAGTTGAAAACATGAGGTTTGCAAGAGCTGATCTCTTGCAAATTCCAGCATATTTACACATCAAGACCAGAACCGCATTTTATCAACTGAGGGAGAGAACAACAGGAAGTCTGCTGAATCTTTTTCCCGGGAAGATGAGTATATGGGAATTAACTTCTGTCATCTGCCCTCAGCCTTTTTCACTACTGACAATTCTCATTCTCACTTTGAGCAACAGAGAAATAGTCGCCACAAAAAAAATGGCATTAATCCTGCATATTTTTAAGTCATTGCAAGAGAAGAAGTGCTCTGCATCTAAATAAAAGTGCCCCAGCATGATGCTAATTAGATACTTTGCAGCTTTGTTACCCCATCTGGGAAGGAGGTAAAAAATAAAAATATGCAAGTATTTTGTCTAACCTCAGAGCTTAAACATTGAGGAATGTCAAAAAAAGGGAAATGTTTCTGTGGATAAGAATAATCCTGGAGTCAGCAACTAGACAAGAGTTTTGCAGATGGTAGTGTTCCAATTAGTACTTCACACAGGATAGCAGATATACAACCAAGCCAAGGATAATTTCCTCTCCAGTGTCTCCCACTTTTTGTGATGACATCGTGCTTCCATACTAGCAGTTCTCTCCTGTGACCTCAAAAAATCTGTCACGATTAACATCAGCAAGTTCTTTTTGGACTGATAAACAAACCGCTGCAAAAGAAATTAGATCCATGGGCTCTCCCTTCCCTAGACAAAGGTTCCTGCAACCTTATGCACAGATTCCCTTCCCAACACTCTTCTCTTGCTCATCCCATGGTGAGGAGCAAAGTGGCCCTGTAATGGCAGGATGTATCCATACTGCACCTATTTACTCTTTATTGTACATGGGGGTTGTACAGAGGGCTTTACAACCCTCTACAAAGAGAGCAGCTCCAAGGAAGCCACTCCAAACAAAACAGTGCTATTCATTTTTCCTACAGTAATCACTCCAGCTATTTAAATCCAGCTCCATGGCTCATTACAAGTCTTTCAGTTTCTACAACAGAAAAAGATATGGCTTATTCTACTTATTTCATGTCTACCTCTTTAAATATCTCAGAACACAACTAAAATTGGTTACATTAAAACTGAACTAAGAAAGTACAGAAGAACCAAGTCAAAGGCAGATATAAGTTAAAAATGGAAAAATTAATAGCATGATGAATCTCAATGTTTATCCACACAGGAGTCTGAAGATGCAGGCAGATTCATCCATCAGATGATGGATGACCTTCGCCTCTTCTTCCCAGTGCAAGGGTAGTATAGTCGATGACTCGCTTTAACGTCCTGAAGATCTCTATGCATAGATCACAAGCACATGGTTTGCAAGCTAGTACTCCAAAATAAAACTGGGTAAGGGTTATCCATTACTGTTCTTAGACACAAAGCATATGCTGTTTCCACTCTAAACAAAACAGAAAACGTATTTAGAAGCATCTCGGTTTTCCCCTCTAGATCCAACTTTATCCACCTGTAGTCAGAAGGAAAAGAAAAAAGATCAGAGCAGTGAGTAACTTTCAGTTGCTGATAAGAAGAACAGCAGGACGATGAATTTTTATGTCAGACTGTTAGTTACCGCTGTTAGGAAACTTATCCCCCAATAATTCAAACACCCTTAAAGTCGAGAGCATACATCCACCAAGGGTTTTTCTGAATAACTGACCCTGCTCATTTACTGAGTGCTTGGTCAACAGCCACAGCCCTGTCTTCTTCAAGTTCTTGTTCACAAAAGCTATGTACAAGCCAGACTTCTTCCTAATTTCTCCTCCAGATTATGATAAGAAAAGAAACTTAAGCTGCAGAAAGAAGTAATTTTCTTTTCACCACACATATTTATCCAGAACTCTGGTCCCCAAGAACAGAGGATGAACTGTATCTGAGATTCTCATACTCTTCAGGTAGCAAGAGCTTCTTCAGAAAGAGTCCTACAATATTTTTCTCTGGAAAAACAGAAAAAAGACCTAGGAAATGAGACTGTCTATTCACAGTCATATTTGTGGAATCTGTCTACCAAACTCATTTGGAGAACAGAGGTCTTCAGTTGACCTCCCCTCAGAATTTAATGAGGGGAAAAAAAAACCCTACACATGAAAAACAGCTTGACTGGTGCAGACAGCTCATCTTCCACTCAACATCATCTTAGGTATACTTTTTTTTTTTCCCTAAGGAATCAGGGAATCCCAACAGAGAGCATTTGGAATTCTTCATTTCCCAGAAAGGCTTCAGCCTTGAAGGAGCTTTGTCAAAGGATACAAAAGCACTGGAAATGGCTCTCTGAACTATTTATTCTATCCATTGTTCATGCGTTTTCTACTGTAGTGAGAGATGAGATGATCAGACATACACTGGCAGAAGCATAATTAAATTATGCACTTAAAAAAGACATTCAGGAAATAATTTATTATGAGGACAGAAGTTATCAAGATTACTCAAAAACTGATTACAGTAAGAAGTGACGAGAATGCATCTGTATCTTCTTCAGCTTTCTCTTTCACTTATTCTTATTCTACCACACTATAAAGCATACCACTTACCTGTATTACCGCAAGTGGCTGAACAGTAGAAGCCACAGCATTTGTTGCTTGAGATAACGTTTTCACAGAAGTAGCCGCTACTTTTGTTAGTAACTGGGTAGCAGGGTTCTTAAAAATAATGAAGAAAAAAATAATTATACATGTGAAGAGAACAGCTGTCGGACAAATCAGTGACAAAACAGACATTGAAGTTAATACTGGCTCGTCTGACATAAACCAAGACATCCACTCCTACAGTAACAATACGCATCACTCACAGGGTCCATATAGTTTAATTACTTTCAACAAAGCTATTTGTCTACCAGTTTAATACTCAAGAACTGATGCAAAGGCATTTAGACACAATGCCTAATCAGCAAAAACAGTTAAAGGATGAGCATATTGGCAAGAAATACGCAGATAGTCACATTTTTGTACCCGCTCTTATGTGCTGACCACATTAGAAGAGGTGAAAGCAAACAGCCGTCAGAGCTCAGGAAAGGAGGAACATCCTGAGGACATGGAAAAGGTCCTCAGCCTTACAGAAGTATCCAACTAGAAGATTGCAAGGCTTCAGTTATTAACAGTAAACATTCACGCAGGGCTTTTTTCATTTGGGACTGTGTGGGGTTTATTTTTGTTGTGGTGGTTTGGGTTTTTTTGGGGGGACAGGTGGGGAGGAAGTCATGGGTTTTTTCTTAAAACCCTTTACATCGTCATCATCATCAGTGAAGAACTCCTTAATTTGAACTATACCATATGTAATGGCCAGCAGGATTTTTTTTAAACTCAGAAAGCAGAGCACATGGTGATGCTTATGTGCAAAACCAAACACGACCGTGCTGCTCAGAAATTGCTCAAATGCTTATTTAGCCCTCCCTAACTTCTTTGCAAACTCTGTTGTAACTACATAACATACAGCTAAATGAAATTAAAGCTATAAGAGGGGTTACCTGTACAGCACATATTCTGATTGCGGGTGTGGTGTTTGGTACAGACGGCATCACGCTTGTGTTATTTTGTGGCTGATTCTGTGCTTGTGCTATTGCTTGTTGAGATACCAGCATTAGCTGGCCACTACTGCTTCTGATAAGAACTGTTCCTGTTGGAAAAAAACATCCAGACTGTTAAAAATTAAGCAGTATTACAGCTTTCATATGCTTCTGTGGGAGAAATAACTAGACCACACTGATAAGGTAATGTAATATTTAGTTTCTTACTCCAAGGAACAGCTGCCAAGAAATGTAAGAGCCAAGCGTACATCAGATTTACCCTGCATTTTATGACAGAAAACAATTCTTAAAGTCAAGAGAAAAGCTTAACTAGACAGCCACATCAAAACACTACATGCACACAAGACACAAAGTGCATCATTTGAGTCAAAAATTATATTTTGGACATTAAAAAGACAGACACACCTCACACACTCAGCAATTACTTTAACAGTAACTCCTTTAAGCTGTTCTTCAACCTTCAAAATTCATCACCACTATCGTACTTGGCTGCCCCTTTTTAACTTTCTGAACACACTTTTAGTTTCTGAACATCTAAGGACATACTTGGTGAAGATATGGTTTAGAGAAAACCTGCAACGGGAACTGAAGCCTGATTAATACCAATTCACCTACCTATATCAAGACAATCCCCATCAGTCAGAGGGCAGCAGTATCCAGTTAAGGCCACATTTGAAGCTGTCCCTCTGACAAGCATCTGTCCAGAAGCATTAAAATGCATGTTTTTAATCAAAGAGGCTTACAACCAAATAGGGAGATTCCAATGAGAAAGAGAAAAAAAAAAGGGGGGAGGAGGGAGAGGGGCAAGAGACTCTTCTGCCTTGTTTCCTTCCTTATGTTTTCCTTTCAAACATACAGCAATGTCAGCCCATCACAATTCAACTCTTAATACCTTTCCCATACCCCATTAGCTATAATGATAAACAATTAAACAGTTAAACAATGAACATTTCTACTAAAGCTTTCAAGTGAAAATCACTTTAAAGAGAATCAATCTGATGCCACAACAGAGTCCCATGTTCCATCTGTGCCTCCTCCTCCTCCCCTAAAGGCTAGTGGAAAATAGAGCTTCATCAGGGTAACAAACACAAAATGCCAGGTGGATCCCCCGTCTGAACAGCTTCAGGTCCTTTAAGGGAGCAGCTACACTGCATTCCACCTTTGCTGGCGCCTCACATCTCCTTTACATTCAACAGCAACTGCTGCAGAGTCCACCACTAAACCCATCATCCTCTAACACCTAACATAGAGGCTTTATTAAACTTTCTTATGAGTTATTGTCATGGGTTCAGCAGTACCAGTCATTTTCTCCTTGGTGGCTGATGCAGTACTGTGCTTTTGACTTTCAGCCTAGGAACAGCACTGATAACACCGATGTTTTCAGTTACTGCTTAGAATGTTTGGTCTGACCAAGGACTTTCTGAGCCTCATGTTCTGCCAGGGAGAACGGGAAGTAGGGAGGAAGCAGAGACAGGGTACCTGACCCAAACTAAGAAGTATTCCATACCACAGCACATCATGCCCAGGATGTAAAAAACTGGGGGCAGAAACCCAGAAGAGTTAGCTCACGGCTCAGTTGTTGGGTGGCGAGCGGTTGTATTCTCTTCCCTTTTATTTCCCTGGTCATTATCAGTAGCCAAGGAAGACAATTGTATCCTGGGCTGCATCAAAAGAAGTGTAACCAGCAGGTCAAGGGAGGTGATTTGCCCCTCTACTCTGCTCTTATGAGCCCTCACTTGTAGTATTGTGTGCAGTTCTGGTGTCCTCAACATAAAAAGGACATGGAACTGTTGGAACAAGTCCAGAG
>JASSUY010028802.1:0-21709 GCA_032466535.1 Forpus xanthops
TGTTCAAAGCCGGGTTGGACATAGCCTTGGGTGGCATGGTTTAGTGTGAGGTGTCCCTGCCCATAGCAGGGGGGTTGAAACTGGATGATCTTAAGGTCCTATCCAACCCTAACTATTCTATGATTCTATGATTCACTTTTGCTGGTAAAAATCAGAAACAACATCACTGAAATCAATGGAATCCCACTGCTGGAAGTGAGGTCAACCTGGTTCTTTGTGCTTATAAAAACAATAGATAACAAACCATTTGTTTATTCTGTATATTTATTATTAACAGTAAAAGTTATCTCTTAAAAGGTAAATTTGTTTTCATCATACTTAGTTCTCAATTTTTTTGTTTGAGGTGCATTTCAAAATGCTGCAATGATCTTTCAGCAATGGTACCCTCTTTATTATTCAAAGGAAACATGTGCTGCCAGGTCTGAATGCTAGTGGCACATCTCTGTTCTCAAATGCAGGTTCATAGCTCTACACAAAGCCCAGGTTAATGGTTCTGAGCCCCAGAGTGCAGATGTCCATGTACCATAACACAATGAAGACAGGTATGATACTGCACATGGGCACAGCATTGATTAGAACTTGGGCATCATCACTGGGAAAAACAGCAGTACTGTAGGCACACAGTTCTTGGCTCAGCTGAAGTTTCATTTTGTGTGTTAACACATCATACTTTTGGTGTGCTTCCTGCAGGGAAAGCATTAGTTTTACAAATGAGGATCCAAAGTGCTGAGACCTCAGCTCAGACTTTGAAAAGGCTTGATAAATGCCTCACAAAGGACCCTGGATCTTTTTGAAGAAACTGAGTTTGTTTGCAGTGAGCTTAGGTTGAGAAAAATGAGAAAGTTGTTTGGTTATTCAGCACAGGAATACTTTCTTCTGGGGAAAAAAATAAGAAACCCTACTAGCTACAGCCATGGATCTAGTCTTGCCTGAGGTGTTGTTGATGCCTAGGCTCTCTCTAGATGCGCAGGGGGGTGCCCTTGGAGTTACATAGCTGAGCTGACTCTGGATGAACTAGCCCTGCTAGCAGAAAAGACCTCCCTACACCATCCAAGACTGAGCTTGCACACAGCACTGCAATACCAACCTTCCACCTGCACACAGTTCATTTGGAGGGTTTATATGTAGTACTATGTAGACATGCCTGTAAAGAAAATAGTCTTTGAAAGCTGCCTGGCAGAATAAAGAACCTGAGCTTATTGTGCATAGACGTACTCCCTCCAGCTTATTTGAGGGTTTCTGCTCATACATATAGCTGTACTGAGATTTTGCTGACTCTTGAAGCAATACTAACAAAAGAAATATCTTCTACAAGTCTACTCTGCACTCTTGCTGGGCAAAGGAAGGATAGTAAAGTCATAGGAATAGGGAGTGATATTATGTTCAAGAGTTAGCTGTAAAGGGAGAAGTTTTGTGCCAACCAAGCCATCCATTCAGTGCCTGAAGGCCTTGCAGGGCTGTTTCTTCCTCTTTGCATTTAAAATAATGATGCAGAAAGCATATTCTTGCAATCAAACTGAGCTGAACGCTATTTGATATTTATGGATATTTCTCAATAGCAAAAATAAAGTTTTCAGGAAATGAAGTGCCATAGCTGAAAAACCCCAACATACTTCCAAACCCATAAAATCTTTTGGAATGACAACTGCAGTTTCTTCAGAGTGAGCTTGGATAATTTCTTCCACCTAAGTACTGAGAGGAAGAGGAAAAGGAGAAGCAAACGGTTCTCTAATATCTACCTTGTGTAATTAATGTCAGGGGTAATTTGCTGGTTACTGAGCTGAATAATATACTAGCAATAGCAACATGTATTAATAACTTGGGATGAACAGGAAAGAGTTTGTGCTTGAGTGAATGTTCCTCTCCCAGCAAGAAGCATCTGAGTCACCAAAAACCAATCACAGATCAGGCGGCCTGGTGGTAGCTGTTGTCTTTTTGCTTTTTCGTTAAATTGCAAGATGAATTAAGGGTTGGTTGATCCCTTTAGAGATTTGGGGCTTTTGGATGGATCGTGTCCCAGTGTTTATATTAGTTCTATCTAGTTGTTTTATGACAATTTTGTTTATGTGGCAGGAAGAATGAAGCAGCAGTTTACACATGTAATGCCAAGTCTACAGCTGAATCAACTGGCAAAGTAAGCAGGCATTCAGAAATAACTGCTTGGTTAGTTGTGGTGACTTTGTCACAGCTAAAACCATCAGAAAACTGAGCAATGTGAAGTGTATAAAATTCAGAAAGATTAATTTTATCTTATGTTGCTCTCATCCTAAGTGACTGAACACTGGTCCACAGCAGCATCATTTTCACCCACTGAGAATCTAGCCCAGACTTAAGTGTGATAGACTTAAGGGATGATATACATGGTCATTAAAGATAACCTAGACAATCATGAGAAACCTGTTTTCTGACAATAGAAAATTCCTGTTGCTATTTCTGCATTGTTTAGGACAGAAAGGCAGAAAGATACTTACTGCACAATTGGTTGGTTTAGAGGATTATTGTCAATTGCCTTGTAAATATGCACTTTTATCTTTTCATTCTAGGTGCCACGGGGACCTCTAAAGATGTGTAAGTACTTACTCTACTCTTTCAAATATGTAATCCTGGACTTACCTTCAGTCCTACAAGCCTTATACTAGATTTAGTCATACATGATTCATCTGGCTCCTAACACATAATCAGCACCACCAGGTGTTTATTGCCTTTAATGACAGCTTCCATCTCCACAAAACAACTTCATATCTTGTTTATTTTCTTACAGATTTCTTCCCTTATTATTTCTCCAGCAGAAATGTCTTTTTTCTGCTTCTGCTGAGAGAATTGTCTCCCAGAGGGGGTCGTGCTGCTTCAGACTACTCTTCCCTGTCACATACCAGTATACCTTTTTCCAAAAGCTGTGTCATTGCATGAAGCAACCACATAAATTTCCACCAAGGCCTGTGAGAGATTTAAAGAGTCATTGAGGCAAATTTCCCCTCTTTGCAGGAGATCCATTAACCTGTTCAGACTTCCTTTTCAAAGCACTCACCTTCTCTAGATATTCTCTGCATTGAAGATAGTATCTATTGGCTCCTCTTTCTCTCCCTTATCTTTGACACTGGGTAGCAGAGGGTAGCCCTACCCATCCTGTTTTTGTCTAAATGTGGAAGGTCTTAACCTCTGTTGTCCTGTTGCCTCTTGCCAGCTTCTGTTTTTCAGAAAAGCAGCAGCAAAAGATAAGCCTTTCTCAGCTCATTTTTCATTTGCTGATGCAGAAATGTGCAGGAACAGCTTTATTCAGCCATAAATTTGTTTTCCTATCAAAGGAAACATTAAAGAGCTCCTCCTGAGGTCATGCTTCTTCTATTTCATGTAATTGGTATTTGCCACTAGAGTTTAAGACCGGGGGATCTGGGAGAGATTTTCATGTTATGCAATAGGAACATTCTTCTGTTTACTTCATTTAGAATAACTGCTCTAATTAGCCAGAGGAATCCTTGTGTAGAAATCAGGGCTGTCAAGTCAGATAAACAAGAGGGGAGAAGAGCTTAACAACAGGCTTGTCCTCGCTATTACAGAGCACAGCTGAGAACTAATGACAAGTCTCACTTGGCAGATAAACACTGTTGTCACAGATACTCTTGAGGTCTGTGTTACCCATGTAGTCTGTTTTCTGGGTTTGCAGTGTCAGTCAATAAATAAATGACAGAAAGCAAGCTTATGGGGAACCTCGCCTTCATACAGCCTGCAGCACCCCTGCCCTCAGCACTTCTGTATATACAAACTCACTGGTTTTAATTTGTATTAGGGCTTTCTTTTGTTGCTCAATTTAGATAATATAAGTGACTGGCTTAGAACAACATATCTCTCTTTGATCTTAAGTAGTTACTGCAATGACTAGTAAACTATCAATTTAGTAGGCATGTTTCTGAGCTTAAAGGTATGAGCACACATTAGACTACTTATGTGTGTGTAAGCATTTGTAAAGCCAGGATTTAGGAGTTGAGAACTTCTTACTTATTAGTGTTAGATCATCTGTCATGTTTCAAAAAAGCATTGGGATAACTTAGAAAAAACTAATTACTAAAGCAGACTTAAACAAAGTGAAAGGGTCAATCCTGGAACATTCAGATAGGTATAGTGGAGCCAGCCAAACAACCTTTGTGAGTAATAGCATGGTTGAGCTTTCTTGTCAGACATTAGAACATAGATCTGTTAATGAGGAGCAGCACTGATGACCTGAAAAGTCCTAAATCAATCATCCTAGTATTTAACAGCAGAATTTTATGGCACAGGTAAAATACCAGAAAACCAAAACTGGTTTTGTTTCACAGAAATGATCAAAACAAACTTACAATAGTTACAGTATGGATCCATACAAGCTTTTATTTTACACCACTTCACTTTAGCCAGCTATGGATTGAAAAATCCTTTTTTGGCCATCAGATTTCAGTCATATCAGTTCTGGTCCAGAAAAGCATTTAGGTGTGTCCTCATGTACAGCATACTGTTTGATACAGAATCTGGTTATTCTAACTTGAGATTTCTCATTTCTTGACCGTGACTCATTGCCAAGGTACCATTGTCTCCAAGAGTGAGCAGCTCTGTAGAGGGAGGGAGTGCTGGATCCTGCTCTGAGCCCTCCCAGGTGACTGCAGAGAAGCTGCTTTGCCCTATGGGCCTTGAGTGTTTCCAGGCATCAGTTAGACAGGGATGATGATATGATCTTCCTACTCAAAGTGCTCTGAGACTGAGAGCCATGTGGCTATAAGAAGGCTGTATGGTCTGGAAAAGTGATGTCTCCCTATGTACTCCAATCCTCAAATCAGTGGTGAATCTGTTGACTGCCCTCTGCCCCACTAGTGTAGAGAAGTACATCACTGCTAACTGGAAAAACATAGATATAAGAGGGCTAAAGTATATGCTAGGAAAAAATGCAATGCCTGTGATATTCAGAATGTGGCTAAGTTCAGAGGAAGACCAGTAACAGTAGACAAAAAAAGGACAAAGCAGTTCAAGCCTGTTTCAAAATATTGTGAAGAAATGCACCAAATACAAATGACAGGCCCTTGTTCCTAAGAAATGCTGAGAAATTGAGGCAAAGTAGTCTGTCACTTGTGCAAGGTTTAGTAAATAATTTCTGATGGAACTACTGAACACAGCTAGAAAGAGTCCCTATAATGCTTGGCATGAACAGGGTCATAAAAGCCAAGATAAGAAAAAAAGTGGATGGAATGAATTACCGTGAATGCCTGTCATTTGATATTTAAAATATTATGTGAAAAATGGCAGCTTCTTTTACCATTAAATGGATAAGACTGATGGATGTAAAAGTTGACAGCTGAACCAATGTTTTCCAGACTTAGGAGGTTGACAGGAAGCCTCTAGGGATGGCCAAATCCTTGCCAAGGAGACATTTATTCTACCCAAAACCAGAATGCTGTTACATGGATTTGCTGTTAAATCTGGCTACAGTACTCCAACTACACTACCTGCTGAAAATGTGCTCTCAGTTCCTCTACAGTAGATGTCAACAACATCTGAGGGAAGATGCAGCAACACAGCAGCAGATTAGTACAAAACACATCGAAGTGCTAAGTTCCTTTTGCTGTCTCTTCCTGGTTCAGAAAAGCTTATCCTAACTTCTTCTTCCTGTTGAACTGTGTAAATGGAGGTATTTAAAGCTATTTTTTTGTGCTAGATTCTTCCTTTATTCCTGACATGAGAAGAAGCTAGAGACACATTGGAGTTAGAGAGAAAGGATGTGCTGGACTCCCCTGTCTCCATGCCTCCTCTCTGAGTCTGGAAGATGTGCAAATGCGAGCACTGCTGAAACCAAAGGAACGTCTTTCCATTCTTGTTTCCATGCAGTTCAGTGTTGCTGTTGTAGCTCTGTTCCCTGGAGTCACCTGTGTTCACCCAGCACCTGCACCTTTCAATGTGTGAAATTAACACCTTCCAAAACTGGGCCTTAAGTTACCATATGTAAAGGGAAGAAGTGCACGAATATGCAAAGCACATAAAATATCCCATGCTGCACAAAAAGGAGTCCCCAGAAAGGGGTGGAATGTATGTACCAGCTACTACATACTTCCATGTTCCTCCTGTCTCTGCTTACATCCTCTTTTCTAGCAAGAGCACAGCAGGTTGCACCTAGTCATCACCCAGCCCGAGAGCTGTGGCCTGTACAATCCCAGATTATATTTGCTGTTGCACATTAAAGGGAAAAGGTATTGCAAAATTAGACTTTCTTTTTTTAGCTATTTAGAGGAAAGGAAGAAAGCAAAATGTTTAGAAAAAACTCTAGTCTGCTTAATCATGGACTTAGATAATTTGTTTTGGTAAGAGAATGACAGTAATAGTCCAGTGATACCCCATTACGAAACATTTCTAGAACAGAAGAAAATAGCCCTGTTGCATAGTAGTCTTTTTTTAACAAAACACTGACATTAATTTCTTGTTGGGCAAAATTGATTATTATTCTTACAACTCCTTTTTAGAAGCTTTGTGCTTTGTATGCTGTTGCCAGCGCTTTTAAAGGATTCTTTTATCTGGGTAATGGTTAATCTGGGTTATAGAAAATATTTCCAATTGTATGTGAAAATCAATCCCGTGGCACATTCAGTTGGTTCAGCAGAAATGATTGTGATCTTTTGGCACCCAAAATCCTATCCTGAAAAGGTGGTCATTTTCTTCTGCTAAAAATACAGGCTTTTTTCTACCCACTGATACACACAGATTTTCCACTTTCTTCAGCTCTAATTGGCCCACATTAGGACAGAGCAGCTTCACAGTCCTCAAGAAAAGCTACTTCTGCATTTTTCTGGCTGCATGCATGAGGACTAAAAGTAGGTTTAGGCTACGTGGGGTCAGAAGAGGTGGAAAATGCCTTCTGAAATGGCACCAGCTCCTCCAGCGTGGACCAGAGAATGAGGAGTTTATACTCAATCTCTCTGAAGTGGCAACACTTAGGCAAAAGCAGCAAAGCAGGAGACTTGCCCCACTCAGTGCTATGCCCTACCTGAAAACCATTAATAGAACTGCAGCGTACACAAATTTACCCTAATTCTCCACTATTACAAGGACCTGTGTACCTCTATTCACTGTGGTGGCCCAGAAAGGATAGTTGGTAATGTTTTGCTGCTGAGAAAGTTGGTAAGAAAGATAATTTCTAGCATGTAACAGCATTTTAATGCATTTGCTGCCCTCCCAGGAGAGTGCTGACTGCAATTTAAAGAGTGTTTTCTTGCATTTGGGGCTGCATCTTGCTATAAGGTTTCTGAAGTTCAGGCCAAAATCCCATTGACTTTGGGGATCAGTAATAACATACAGCCCTTATGATTAAACATGAGGCACATCTACCTTTTAGAATAAATTAATTATGGTAAGAAATGTCATCTTTTATTGTTTAAGGTCATAGTTCAGAAATACCTTTCAAGGCTAAAGTATGGATTTAGCCCTAATGCTGCATGAAGTCTATATCTCAGTTTTATTACCTGGGGAGCAGATAAGAAATTCATGAATCAGCTCATGATGGGGAACATCTTTGCTTTGCCCCCATAGTCAAAGCAGTTGGTTCTTCAGTGGGAATATTCAGGTGAAGGTATCTATGTGAACAGCCTGTGCGTTAGCGTTTCCACAGCAGAGCACTCCTCTGTCATGGTGCCTCCTTTGCTGTTTGCAGCTGTCCCTGGGCACTCATCTCTCATGGCTCTCTGTGCAGCTGCAGTGTGGGACTCTTGCTCGGGCAGTTGTAGAGAAGGAATAAAGGATGTCTGTGGATTTAACAGCAATCAAGTTATCTTGCCTCTGTTAATACTGCTAGGTAGGTAGGTTGCAGACCAAGCTAAAGTGCAGCTGCTGCCCCAGTCCATACCCAGGCAAAACAGAGCTCAAAGTCCAAATATTTAATCAAAGGTGTGTGAGTGATTTATGTGAAGACTGATGCTGGGGAACAGAGACTGCATCACAGGCACTATATGTTCTGGGAGTAAGAATAAATTTTCTGTCTTTTCCATATTACATTTGCCTTCACATTGACACTGATTATTTTACTCACTACTCTGGTTCAGCCACGCTGGACAGTAGTAGGGGGGAGTCAAACCTCAGTGATTGCCCATTTGTAAAGGATTAGTAAGTTATTTGGTTTGCAAACAACGGTGGCTTCAGGAATTGCAGTACCTCATTCTGTGGAGAGACACTGTAATATCTTCTGGCATGGCTGCTGTGAGAGTTTATCATTCTTCATCCTTAATCCCATGCCAGCATGACGCCCAGTCCTTTCCAGTCCTCATTTGGTGGAAGAGCAGCTCAGACTCATTCCTGTCACGTGCAGAATCTTTTTGTTCCTGTCGTGTGTGGCAGTGTGGAGACTCGCTCAGGAAAAGCATCAGTTGAACTGTTTCAGCTCCCAAGTCTACTTTCAGACGTCACTGGCAGGGGCCATGAAAAGCAAGCTGCATCTGGTTTCAATCCTTTTATTTCTTCTGCACATTAGATTGGAAAATAGTCACTCTTTTTGTGCCTGTTGAGTACTTTGTTGAATGGTGGATGGCCTGAACTGAACTAGGATCAGCGATAATCCCCTTGCTCCTGAATGTAACATGATGGTCATGAGGTATCTGAAAGAAACAATCTGCTGATGTGCTTTCTATCTTTTCATGTTACAGAGCAGAAGAATCTGTATCAGATGATGACAAAAGAAGGTGGGTGCTCGACTGAGGCTGGCTTTATTTACAATAAGATGCAGTGAGTTCTACCTTCTTCATTCCCTTCTCCTAATTCTCACCAGCACCACCAAAGCAGAGAAAAAGAAGAGGGAGGAGGTGATCTTTCACAGAGCCCAGTATTGATGAGTGCCACCACCCTCTTAGAGAGTTGGGGAAGGTGGAACTTTCCAGCAAGAAGAGCACATTGTCTCACAGTTGAAGGTGATATGCTCAGTATCTCTGCCTTCACACCAGCCCCACCACAGAGGAAGGCATTAGCACTTGTGGGAGATCTCCACTGGGCTGGAAATTGAAGGAAGTATGGAAGTATGTCTTCAAACAAACCAGAAACAAACAAACAACTCTGAGCCACAGTGGCTGGAGGAGGTGTAAATAAAGTGGCACCTAACGGGGCAGAGCAGTGTAATGAAAATCTCTGCAAGTAGCTCCAGGCATGGCAGAGGCTCTTACAGACCCAGTTTTTCACCTCCCTGCTTTTCATACAGGCCTCAGAGCCAGAAAGTGTGCTCTGCAAAGCCATGAAGGGCCTTAAACATGGGGATGCAAGTGCTATTTTTAATGAGGAAAGGTTGAAGCTGCTTAACTGGTGTACATTGTTTGAAGTGAGGTGCTTCAGCGGTTGTGGTGTCAAACATTACTATCAGATTGGCTGTCATCAGTTGGATATATTCAGTGCGTAGAAGAAGCTGGGCAGGTGGGATTTATAGTCACAAGACAGTTTTAATAGGATTTAATGAAAAATATTAAGAAATTGAGGAAAAATAGCTCATTTCACAGACTTTTGTCCTCCCTTAAGAGTAGCATCTAGCCTCAAGGTAGTTTTGCCTGGCATCATATTAGCAAATGCATGGACCTTAGTGGCACTTTCCCCATAGTGATGGGAAAGAAGGGCTCCTCTGTGGATACTTGTACAGAGGTGCCCTCTCTGACCATCCATGGTCTTTGTAATGCTGCTGTGGGATGTTGACATTGTACAATTAAGATCTGATGTCTCTATGTTTCCTTAAATCAGGAACTACGGTGGCGTGTATGTTGGCCTGCCATCGGATGCAGCTGCCATTGTTTCCAGTCAGACGAAAGCTGCCCCAAAAGGTATTGAAAGGTTGTGTATTGCATTTCTCCTGCTTTTTCAGTTTAATTTTAATCGAGCAGGATGCATTTCCTTTAAAAATCAATTATTATTTCAGACAGACTGGCTAGCCTTGGAGCCTCTTTAGGCAGTGGGGCTATTTTTAACCATTAAATTGATTGTGCCATTCATTTAAAATCTAACACACTTTTGCAGAAGGATCCTAGAACAGATGCTGACAATGTGGTACATTGTCTTCTGAATAGCTGCTTCATGCTCTGAGTGCTTTGTGAATTCAAAGAAAATAAAATCCTGTTAGGACTAAGAGGCTGTGATAGATGCACTTGCAGAGCTATCGTGCTATTTTTAGTTTTGAAGGTGTTTACTTGCATTGTGGTGAATTCCAGTAATAACAGTTAGTAAGTGCTTGCTCTCAGATTTATTTCTGTTCTTATAAGAAACCCAGTGGAAATTGTTTCTTTTCCATGTGATATACGATTATAAGTACTTAATAGACAAGTCATAAACATATAATTATGAAATCATGTAATATTATTTAGATTTAATACAGCAAAATGCTGTTGTCACATGCATACTGTACAGAGAAGAGTTATTACATGGTGCTTCCAAAATTTGCCACAGAACAAAAAAATGAAGAACAATTATAGTATTCACCAAAATAATAGTAGCTGCTTTTTGGAACAGTAGTACCTTCGTTGCATGAGTTTCTTTAAAATGGTGCTCTAAATTAGTGATACATTATAATGTTTTAACCATCTTTATCTTTTGTATTTTAATTAAGATTAGAAGGAAATAAACACATCAAGATGCAGACAGCTGGAGGTACAGTATATCTTCATTAATGTTATGTGCTTGGCATGCATTTGTTGAATGGAAATAAGGTGGCAGTGCGCCCTGTGCTGCTCTTGGATGGTTTGGAATCATTCAGTTACTTCTCCAGCTGCAGCGTAGCTCTTTTAAAGGCTGGACCAGGGGCCAGTTCTCATAAACATAAACTGGAAAGACATAAACTGGAACATAAACAGTTGTACAGACATAAACTGAAAAGTAGGTAAAGTAGCCTTGTTGAAGTAAGAAGCAAGGGAACTCTGTATTACTCTGTTTGGGAACAATTAAAAATTAAATGTCCTTGTATTCACCTTCAACCACACCACAGGTAATCCTGAAGCAGCACTAAGACCTCCCATGAAAGGTGCGATGCATCAGCAGTGCATAGGCTAGCATCTGAAGACACAAAGCTTTTCCCAGGAATGAGTAGCTTGCAGTTAGAGAACATCTCCATTCTGTGGAGGACCTGGAGGACCAAAGGGACACCCACAAAATAACATACTGGAACTTTCCTCTTGCTGTGGGAGAATCTGTGGGACTTTGTTCTCCTGGCTTTCACTGGCCAGAATAAGGCAGTGAAAATTTATAGGCTCTATTTCTGACTTAATTCAACTAATTGGCTAAAAAAAAGTCCTTTACAAGTTTGTGTCTGAAGAGAAATTAAACAATCAAAGTTTCCATTCAGAATTTGAGCTTAACAAGCGCTGCTGAATTTCAAAAGAGAACTGTTCTGATGCCCAGCCAGTGGGGAGAAAGCAGAATGCTTTCCTAATTTAGGTGAAGAGCCAGAAACAGTTCTGGCTGGCCCCAGTTCTGGAAACAGGCCTACTAGAGCAAAACACACAAATATTATCTTTAATAATGTGAATGGTTAAAGCTCTATGGACTTTGCTAGGAGCACTCTTCTACAGGGAGACCTTCAGCTGGTCGTCACCACTAATTTCAGTAACCTGGTTGAGATATCTGAGCTGGGAACATCATCACCCTTTACCTGGGCAAGAGTGAAACACCTTCTTGAAGCTGCAGCTTTCCATCTATGGCTGACATACAGAACCTAGGTTAATTAGGTCCTTATCTAGGTGCTTTAGCTAAATGCCTGAGGTTGGGTAGAATCAGTCTCTTGGTATTCTTTGCTATTCAGCATAGTTGAAAGAGCACTTTACCTTTACTGGTGCAAGACCAGGGCTTGGCTACTGGCTCAGGCTAAAAGAGACTTGCACAAATGTGCACCTTTAGATCTTTAAAGGGTCCTCTGAACTCCACACGTTTATGTGCCTGTGTGTCTATAAGTCATAGGCTACAAATATCTCAGCTTCTAATGACAACCTAGTTCTCTGTTTTGTGTACAGTGTTACTGTATTGCTTTACCAATGTGGTTTTACCAGACTATCTAAATTTGTTCCTTTCTTTTGTTTTGAACAGTCTTCTACTAAGACAAGTTCCCAGTGCTTTAGGGAGAGCTGTCTTTGTGGTGAAGATTTTTGTATTTACGTAGCCTTCTGGAGAGCAAGAGAGACCACAGCACCAAAAAATCTAAACTCTTGCAAGTTCCAGCTATGAGTAAAGCTTAAAGTACAGCGTTGAATCAGTTCCCTATGATGGTTGCGTTATGGAAACATCCTGCTCTTCTCCAGTGAAAAATGATATTAGTGAACTCATGGTGGATGATACTGCACAAGAGCTAACTTTGGTGATCTGCAACTTACTTCTCTGTGGCCATATTGCAGATTGCATCAGCTATCAGCTATGCTTCATATATTTTCTCCAACAATTTTTTGATAGATTTTATATAGAAACCCATTATTACTGTCCAATTATAGGAACCTACCATAAGAGCTATTAAATTAATTGTTAATTTACTTCAGAGTAATATATTTGACAGGTTTGCATCTTTTTGGTAATATTGCAAATTTTAATATTTTTGCTGTGAAAACTTAAGAATAGGAGAAAATAATCACAGGACCATCAGGTTCTTTATAATTACTACTATCATTTTTATACAGTGAGACAAATACTAGTGGTTAATTTTCACATCTTAAGAAGATATTCCTCAAGGAGCTTTATTTAAATAAGAACAATGTACTTCATCATAACATATACATGTCTGGGTTTGTTTGGTTTTTTTTACTTTATCTCTTTTATAAAGCATTACATGAAAAAAATACTAATGAACCAAGCTATTATGTTATGTCTTGTGTGTAGTATTTTAATGGCATTTCCTCACATAAGGATGACGTGATTGTATTTTTAGAGATAGCAGCACTAAACTCCAGCGCCGCATCCTCCTCAACTGTAGACAAATTTTGATCACTATTAGAGTTTTATATCCCTGACTCATCTGTAAGCACCTCAAGTATGACAAATTGTGACAGAATGAGTGTTAACATTACTTCAGCAAATTGTTGTATTTAATAACGTATGTAAGGTTTCAAAATTCATCAAGTTTATAGCAACTGTTGGCTTCCCACAGAATATAAATCAGATTGTACATTTCTATATGGCTGAACAAGTATTTAAATTATTAAAGCCTTTTTCATAATTCTTTAGTCAAACTTTTGTTAATAGGACATGATACGCCATACACTTTAAACAAACAAACAAAAGAAGTCAATCCATACTACATTAATTTATTACTGTAGATAAATAAACACTTTTAAATTTAAAGGAAAAAAGCAAAACAAAAACTAGATGTGAAGAAGTGAAACACTGTGAAATGTGAAATTCCTGCCCATTTAACTGACATTTATTAAGACCAATGAACAACCGCTGACTATGGTTTCTAGTAACTTGCAGCTCTGGCTTTAAACAAAATGGTGTTTTGTTTGGTGTAAGGCCTGTAAAAAGAAGTATTTAAAAATATTTCTTGCTTGTCCTCTTTGAAGTATTTGTGGCATTTACTGCTATTCTCTAGAAATATGCTGCTAGGATCATCAGCTCTTTCAGGCTTCCAGCTCCTGACGACAAATATGCATCTCTTTCTTGACCACTTCAAAAGTGAACCAAGCTGAAATCAGATTGATGATTAAGAGGCGTTGTTAAAATGTCTCAGTGTGAATTAATTTCTGTTGATTACATCTGTTGTGTCTTGTTCTTGTGAGGCAAACTGATGAGAACTCAAATAGTACTGAGTAATAAACATGGAGGTTTGCTTCCCACCTGCTTACCATAGCATAACAGTATAGCTTCCACATCACATGTTCTACATCTGGTCTAAGTGGTTTGCACAGTGCAAGTTTATTTAGTACAAAGCAATTAGATCCATGCCTGACCTTATCATGATTGCCTTTCCCAAAGCAGAAAAACCACCTAGGATACATCGTAGTTCAGCTAGCCAACAACAAAACAAAGAGCCAACAGGATGCCAGTAATCTTCCTAGTTATTTTTCCCCTTGCATCCTTCAGTTGCTGAGAAGAATAATCAAAAAGGTGGACAGGCCTAAATTTGAGCATCACTTGTTCTGCTGCTGACATCTGAGTCCTCATGTGTGGGCTGAAGAAAGAAAGAGAAATAGCTCCCAGCAGTTGGTGGTGGGACCATTGCAAAGGGTACTTTTTCTTGGTTTACGTCGCTGCTTCATTTTTCCTGTGCAGAATTGCAGAGAAGTATGGAGCACTTTGCAGAATTGGCCTCTTCATTACTCATCCTCTGAATGTGCGGGAGGTATGGTGGTTTCTTGATATTTTTGTTCCTCTGTATCTTTTCATCTCAAAAGCTTACTGATCAACTGACAAATGTTTCAGTAGTATGGACTGGAGACTCTGCAATTGATAATACATTCATTTATGCCACGTGGGACTGTACCCATCAAACTGAAGAGCTAAGGCCATGCCTTTGTCTTGGATTAGCAGACTGTTGTCTCTTGTACTCCCAAGGACCCACAGATCTAGAAACAGCATGACAGGATGTTATATTCTGTCCTGGCCAAATTCTACTTAAGGAACTGATTTTCTGTTCATCAAAATTCCTCTATGCTGGGCAGAATTTTTTAAGCCTTTGTTAATAAAAGCACATGGTATTTCGTGGAGAAGCAAGTATATCTGCTCTTTCAGAGCTTACAATCTATGGATGTTTCTGTTAGGAGGAGGAACACAAAAGAATCCCTATATGCCAGCTGCCAGCTGTGCATTTGATGGCATCCTTGGAGAATATTTAGGGACTCAAATGATGGTTCAGTGTGGGAATTGAGAATAGAACACAAGGAGGCAGCGAATAGCAGAATTATTTCTAAGGAATATAGTTTGATTTTGTCAAAATATCTTGAATTACCATTTGTAAAGAAGAAACATTTAAATGTTTGGGTTGCAATACCAGTTCCTTTGCAGTTGTCGCTCTTTCTCCAGCCAGAGCTATTGAGCCAGTAAAAATAGTTTAGCAATGACAGTGGATTCAGGATTTATAATCTCAGACTCTCCAGTTTGAGATCCCTTGACAACTCTGAAATATTATGCTTGAATTCATATAACTTGGACAACTGAATCTTGAAGAATTCTGGAGTATCAAAGCATAGGATTGAAACTACAGTTTGTGATTAGCTGAAAAACGATCCAATTATCTTGATGGATTGCAAATTTTGGTCTAGTAGTACAAACTATTTCACCTTGAAGACAACTGATCCTTTGCTTACATTGATGAGACAGTGTATTTATTTTGTTTTCTTCTTAATGTAGAACCTGGAGCTTAAGAATTTGACTTCTCAGTATCTGGGTAGTCCACACAATGATGCTGCTCCTCTTTTTGTGCCATTCACATCACAGTGTAGCTCAGAGGAAGTGACATAGCTTTAAACATCTGTGTCATTTGAGGGTTAAATCTGTCACTAAGATGGTTGCAGAACTGGTAAAGCCCAGTTTAAGCCCAGTTATAACTTTATTCACTAAAAGTGAAAGCCTCTTATAGCAAAGAGTCTACACAAGGCTGAAGCCACAGAAAAAGACTAAAGGTGAAATTTGTCTCTAATGAACACAAAGGCAAAGTACTAATTTACTTCATTTCATCCTGCATGTCTAGCAGAGGAGTCTGCTGTGTTGGACTATAGTTGAAATGGCATCACTAGCATATTGTTCCTTGTCACCCACACAAGTCTAGTGATTCTCAATAATCATGCTTCCCAAGCAGTCGGTGAGTCACTGCTGATCTGTTTTCTGCAAAGTAGACCTCTGTTTGGTTCCCATGGTGATCAGAAGTGACAGTTATTACAGACTGCTACTACAGTTCCTCAGTTGCGTCTACCCACTAAAAGAAGCTCTTATCTTGTTATAGTTCCTGGTTATAGTTCCTTGGAGTTTTGCAGTTCGTCATCACTTCCTATTGACAGCAATTTGAACACTCCAGGTGAATTGGCTTTGTGAAGAATGTGCTGGAAGAGGGTAATTTGTGGAGTAGTTTTGTTTTGTGATGTATTTAGAAAAAGAACAAGAAAATAATGGCTCTGTAAACTTTCTGTAGAGCAATAGTGTGCCATTATTGCAGGAAATCTTTTGAGGCTGGGCTAAATAATTCAACCCTTGTTTTAACAACAAATGTGCACAGAACTTGCATTTAATTTTACATCATCTGGCAATTTTTACTGTAACCCTAGGGTTTTCAAACATAGGAGTATTTCCCAGACAACAAAAACCTGCTTGTAGGTGCTTAGGACATCTGTCAGTGATGTTGTGGAACTTCACCTACCTGGGCATTATTGAAATATCTATAGCTGAAGGCAAAACCCTATTTGTGAAACAGATAATTTCATAAAGTGCAGTGAAACTCTCATTAGCTTAACTGCATTGAGGAAAGATTTAGAAAGATACCACAGGATGGAGGGATGGAGCCTGGAAGAAAGGAACTTCATGTGCCAGAAAGGAGGAAGTATGTAGGAGAATGAAGATTAAAATATTAAGCAGTGAAGACAGATACAGAAGGAGGTTCAGAACAGAAAATAACATTAAAAAGGAAATAGATTAATTAAATATCTGCTCCATTTCCCTGTGGTTCTAATCTCTTGAAAGCAGAGCAAAAAGTAGATCACAGCCAAATTGTTTTAAGACTGAGGAGAAATGAGGATAGGCTTATCTGTTCATTCCAACACTCAGATATTGGAGATTGCATACCTTTTGGGAAGTAGTTTATCTCATTTTCATTTGCTTAATGTCCAGTGTAATGAGCCCATTGAACCTTATATGTCTTTTTTTGGGCGTTACCAAGATACATGTATATCCTGCCTTCTCTTTCAACTGCATGTTGGTGTTCCCTTTGTTTATGTCTCTCTATGCAGACTGAAATGTCTAATGACTTTGGAATTTCGCATTGTGCTTGAAAAACAACTTAGTAGACTGAGAAAATCTACAAGATGTATAAATAATTAACAGGCATAGTACAAGGAAAGATACTGGAACATGTGAAAAGGAAGCAAGAGCATAATCTGAAAAACAGGGTAGAATTAGAAACAGAGCTTTGGTTTAGTTATGCCATATGCTTTATATTTCTCATATAACTAGTGAATCCTGGTGCAAATGCTCACTTTGGACTGCAGGACCCTTATCAATATTCTGGGAATTAGCAGTCCACTCAAGAGTTTTGTTTTTGGTCTTTGATTCTTGAGTTTTAGAAGATGGCAGTAATGTGAAATAATGAATTCCACCCTTAGCCTTCCTTTAGCACTTCAACTTTTTATGTTGGCCAAACCTCAGTGCTGTCTGTGGGATGGCTTCAGCTCCATAAAACCTGAGCTTATTGGCTTCATACTGTGAGGCTGTGATTCAGAGTGACAGGTTCATTTGAGGCGGGTCATGTTCAATACGTGTTTTGTGGGGAATACCAGACTGTAAGATAATGTAAGCCTGTTTATTGGTGTTAGGGAGCTGTTCAGACTTTGGAGAGAGCCACATTGCGTCACTATCAAACTCTACTGGACAGAATGCAAACATAACACCACGTGCATAAATAAATAAAAGCAGGGAGGTAATGCACACCTTTCAGCTTGTATCTAAGACCGTATTTATGGTTATATATTACTAGGCACTGACTGTAACTTTGAGCTGTGAATATTTTCCTGCAGCTAGGTTCCCATTTCCCAGATGATGCTGTTGTAAGGAAAAGATCTTGGAAGGATTCCCACTACCTGGTTTGTCCATAGCAGCCTTACATACTTTTGGGAAAACAGCCAAAAGCTTTTCTTTAAAATTAAAATATCTGATTAGATCCTAATGTTTAAATAGTATCAACTTGAGCAAGCTCCAAGTATCTGGTTATTATAACAATATACTTCATCTTTGAAATATCACAAGGATGCCTACTTCTTTTTCCTCTTCCAAATTGTGGATTACTTTAATAAATAAATGATTAAATCCTTTTACCATTCTATCAAAGGCACTGCTTTGGATCATCAGATAAAACCAAACTATTTTTGGCAGGGAATTAATTCGTAATAAGAAAATTGTGCCAGCCAGGGGAGATGGAGCTTCTATAAATTCCAAATTCTTCCTAATAGAATAAATAATAGTTGGAGAACTTACATAGCACTGTTAAAGAGTCTTTGTTGAAGACATCATTGCTTGTATGAGCATTGCTATTTGAGAAACCCAAGATTTCCACTGAACAGAGCTCTGAAAATCACTACTTGGAAAAGAATTTTTTATTTCTGATAATAATTTGACAAAAGCTGCATATTTTTCCTTTTGAATTTCAAGAAGAAGCCAAATTCTCCTCTGAACCAGTGAGGTAAACAATCAATCTCTGCTTGCCTGCAAACAATTGCAGACAATTCCCATTCAAAGGTACAAGAAAAAAGATAAATGGTATTGACTAGCTCCATCATAGGGACATATATATTCGTGCACTTGAAATTAATCCAAGTCTTTAACAAATTAGGCTCAATTAGACTAGGTTTCATGTTTCCTTCTTTCAGGTATTTTGATTAAAACCTTATATTATTTCTTATTTTTTTCCCCTGTTGGCTAAAATAATCCCTGCAAAGTTATTTCTTCTATATTTGTTATGAGAATGTGTTATTTTGTGTAACTTTCACAACTTCTTGCACTATTTCCCATTTTTGTCTTGAATACACCCTCTGGCATAAAAGTCGGCACAGACTAGGTTTTACCCGAAGGGCTGCGCTCTCAGCTTTGCTCCAGTCAACATTCCAAATAGATGCCATTGACGAACATTTTACCCTGAACACTTCAGTACTCAGCTGTTTTTAAAACTTCAGTTGAAAAAGTGGATAATGTTGCACGATTTTTTGCTAGGAGGAGCATTTACTGCACATGTGACTGTATCATTTTGGGATTTGGATTGGCATGTTTTCAGAAGTCTTTCATTCCTCAGTGTAAGGTCTTGAAACCCTATCTTACCTCCTGCGTGACACCTCCTCATTGTGGTTTAACCCCAGCTGGCAGCAAAGCACCGCACATCCACTCACTCACTGTCCCCCAGTGGGATGGGGGAGAGAATTGGAAGATGAAAGTGGGAAAACCTCAGGATTTAGATAAAGACAGTTTAACAGGTAAAGCAAAAGCTGTGCATGGAACCTGCTGAACACAATATCATATAGTGTGGAGTATCCCTTTGTTCAGCTGGGGTCAGGTGTGCCTGCTGTGTCCCCTCCCAAGTTCTTGTGTACCCCCAATCTGCTCATTGGTGGGGTGGTGGAGGAGCAGGAAAGACACTGATCTGCATAAGCACTACTCAGCAGTAAGTAAGGAATCTTTGTGTTACCAACACTGTTTCCAGCACAAATCCCAGACATAACCCCATGCTACCTACTGTGAAGAAAATTAACTCTCTATCTCAGCCAAACCCAGCACACTCTTTCAGATGTATCTTTGGACAAGCAGCTTTGTGCTACAAGTTGGATGGCACAAAGTGGTGGCAATGTGTCTCCATTGAGTTCCAGTTTGAGCAATGATGTGCAAAACAAGAGTAAACATTACTCCAAATTAGTTTGAGAGATGACTGCACCATTGTACTGTCTCTTTGGAGCAGCATGATGTAATGGTAAAAGGAGCAAGATAATACGGAATCAGGTTCTGTGATGTAATATCTTAGATGTCTATATTAGCCATTTGAAATTATAGCAATATCCCTTGTACTGTCATTGCAGTTGCCACGAAGTAGTTGCAGTCTTGTAATAATTTCACCTGCATGCCTCTGCCGATAGTAAAGGAAACTACTTCCAGTTGACAGTGGTGGATCATTTGAGCCACAGGATTTCTTGCCTAGGCCATGGGGTCTGGCTGATGTGCACAGAGGATAGCTCATCATCACCATCTGAAGATTCCCACTTTGCAAGCTGCTGTTTTTTCCATGCAGCTTTTCATGGTGTCTACCAGTGAATATAGTCAAAGTGGTTTGAAGAACCAGCTAGTTGACTGGTGGGGCAGGACACCTCCATGACACGCTCCTGATATTGCTTCCACTGTCTTTTAGGTGGTCTGGGTGAGAACTGGTGGCTTCACACCCATTGAAGGACCAGCCATGTATTACCAGTGATCCTCCCCAGGCCAGTTGTACCATGCCACATACACCCAGTGACAACATACCAATACAAACAACACGGCTGTGCTGGAGGGGCTCGGCTAGCTGAAGTAGTGCTGGGGTTTGTTTTTCTGCTTCCCTCTCTCTCTTAGCAGCAAAGCCCAAGTGACTGCACGAAGTTTCCTTTTATGTGCCTCCTGAACAAGCTTGATGTTCATATCCATGCTGGTGACAATCAAATTAATCACTGTCCCATCAGCAGCTGCACGTTAGGCTCTCCTGGCAGCTTCACAGGGGAGGGCTACAGCCTGGGATATCAGAATAAATCCTTGTCCAAAGTAGGTCAGCAAACAGTGCCCAGCCTCAAGAAACAGCTTTGATCAGAGGCAGCAAATTTCTCGCTATCGCTGGCAATCATTTCCTTCAAATGTCTTTCGTGGGAAAGAATCCTGCAGACCCAGATGGCAACGCCGCTTCTCCGAAGCCTGAAACCTCTGGCAGAACTTAACAGAAAAGATGATCTGAAGAGAGAGAATCCCAAAGGATTGTTAAAAAACCCTAAGAATTTGTGATAAATTGTTCATAAGGAGGCTTCATATACCTCTGCTGCTGTTACTTCTGTAGCAATCGATTGCTCCTCATAAGCCGCAAATGTCTCAAGATTTGATTTCACAGTATCTATAAACATGATTTTAGCAGTTAAAAATCTACCTTTTTGGAGAACACTTATTTCAGATTTAGAAAACAGTTACTCTAAGTCCATTATCCTGGTTTCCAGAAAATGGCCTGAATTAATAAATCAATCACTTCAAAGCTGGAGGTTATTTATTTTTCACCCTCGGGTTTAGTTGGAACAGATGCACTGAAGTGCTGGTATTAAAATGAAGAGCTATCTCATTTTACAAAATATTTAGCAATGAGAGTGCTGACTGTATGACTTGTCACTGCCACTGCCTATGATGAAGTTATAGTTTATAGACATAACTTAAAAATCAAATAATTTTAATAACTTTGCTTCTTATGGAGCTTTTAGGTCAAGTCTGGATGATAAAAGAGTCCATATAAATGTTGCCTCTGGGCTACTTCAGATTGTCCTCTAAGCCGTAAAAATATGTCTCTGATGTTTTTTCTATAATGAAATCCATGCTGTTGTCCAGTTTCAAGATGATTCATTATAGTTCTGTTCTAGCCTCTCTACAGACACTGCTATTATTCCGCAATGAAAAAAGACAACCCACCATTTCTATGCACTCTGAAAAGTCCTAAAACCAAGATAGCTTAAAATACATGTTTGCATTCTGCTGTGTTTTTATGACCTCCAATGCACTTTGGGCACTACTAAACTATAAATAAAAGCAAAAGGTTCACTCTCTCACGCTCAAAATCCTAAACTAATTGAATATTAAAAAAAAAGAGAATGCTCAAACTAAGCTTCTGGACACATTTGTATTACAGCACATTTTTTTGGCAATGTGATCAAATAGTATTTTTTTCACATGACACATGCTAAAATTGACCAACCAAATTAAGCTCTTGTGAGACCTCATGTGGAGAACTGTGCACAGTTCTGGTGTCCTCAACATACAAAGGACATGGAACTGTTGGAGCAAGTCCAGAGGAGGGCCA
>JASSUY010028803.1:0-68371 GCA_032466535.1 Forpus xanthops
TACAGTAAAGAATTTCTTCCTTATATCCAATCTAAACTTCCCCTGTTTAAGTTTGGACCCATTACCCCTTGTCCTATCCCTGAAGTCCCTAATGAAGAGTCCCTCCCCAGCATCCCTGTAGCCCCCCTTGAGATATTGGAAGGCTTTCTTTGTTGAAAATATTATTATTTAGAGTTTCTCAGTATGGTCCCTTATGTTCCTACTCAGCAGTTTCAGTGTGCCATAGTTGTGGAAGGTGTCTTTTGCCAGTAATGTGAAGTTTTCATTTGCACAGGTGAAAACTAGCAGACTTGAGAGAGATGGGGCTTTAGTCCCAGTTAGCTCTGGCCAGTTCTAAATGTCGCCTCTCCTCAGGTCTTGAGTAGGGTTAACTGTAATGGTTTCAAGCGGTTTTTTAGCTGTTTCTCATCAGACGTCCTCTTAAAATTATTTTTAACTGCTTAAGCAGTTATTTTGAATTATAGGAAACATTCTCAGGAGGTGAGTTAGTAGGAAGAGGTGATGTGAGGTGAATCAGGAGTTCATGATACAGCCTGGTAGCTATTCAGTAACTATCAGGGAGATCACTTCTTTTCCAAGGAGAAGCAAATGTTCCTCATTCTTAATTATAGGTAAATGTAGCAGGACTTTCTTGGATGTATTGCTCAACTCAGCTTTGTTTATGTGGATAAAATGTGAACTATTACATTTGTATATAAACATTCCCTACATGAAGTAAAAAGTGGGTTGATCTTCCAGGCAGTATCTATAAAACATGCCTTTATATGGCTGAAGAGTCCTGAAACAATGATTCAGCGTTTAAATTTATGCTGAATTTCATTAAATGCTCGCCGAACAGCACAACTGTTTCCAAACCTGTTTGGAACTGTTGAATAACACTTGTTGATCCGAAAAAATGAAAGCATTTAGCCATAAATTATTAATGATTTAAGAAGTTGCTAGAGTGCCAGAGAGGTTAAGTGTCCTGGTGGTGTGAGGGAATACTATTCCGGCTGGAGCTGAGCTGGGAGGCAGCGCATTGCCATCTATGGGCCGTATGAACAAAGTGTTGGAAACGTATGACGAGCATTTGCTTTTTCCCTGATACCTTAATAGAGTCTGGAAAACAAAAGCAAGGAGAAAGGGCCGTACAAGGTAGAATAAAGGCTGTTTACATTCCGTTTTCTGTGGTTAATAATGGGAAATGTATTTAGCTTATCTCAGAGAGCAGCTCTTTTTCTGCGACAGTTTAATTCCTGTTTTCCTGCCAGTTATTAGCGTGGGATGTTTTATTTAGATCGGCAAGATTCATGTGCTTTCTTCTGTTGAAATATGATCAGAAATTTTCTGCCTTGTGAAATAATGTATTGATGCAGCCATTAGTCCTCTGCAGCCATTGCATCTCGTTTGGGCTTCAGAAATGCAGTCGACTGTGATATTGATTGAAGTCTATGTTCTTTCCCTGCAGAAGCATAGCTATATTGTGCTTCTGCAGACATATCTGGAAAGTATGCTTAGATTTTAACCATTAGAAGTTCAAGATCAGCCTTTGGGAAGTGCTGTTTGTTTGCTTTTCCTTTATACAAAAGTGCTTCATGAGCCATACACAAGAAGTTTTATGCTGATAGTTTACATTAGATTCTTCAGGTGGAAAAGGTTACTCCTTCTATGATAACGATCCACAGTAAGACCTTGGGCTTGCAAAAAGGGGATGGTCATAACTGTGACTAGCAGATGATATATAAACTATTTGTGGTGGTGTTTTGCCGGCAACACTGCCATGTAAATGACTGTACCCTAGAGAATTATTTTCCCAGGGTCTGCTGATCTGCGCTGCTGTGTCATTCTGAAATGCAGATGCGGACTGCCCGAGGAAGTTAGCTTGCAGTAGTTCACACATTGATATGTAGGAACCTCACAGAGAAATGAAAATATGTGATTATCAATACATTATTGATTCAAAGTTCATGGTTTTTATTCTTCATATCTGTTAGAGTTATAAAGGTTGTTAGTTACGTAAAATCAGTCGTGGTTTGTCTTGAGAGACCATTTTAGAAACTTCCATTTATCCAGTTTTCATCACACCTTCCTTCAAAATAAGTACATTTTGTCTTATTCCTCTGCCTAGTGCTTCAGCAGTCTTTCGAATCTTCCTGTATCTTGCCTTTATGTTACAGGTTTTCATCAGTTTCTGACAAAATTTGATTCTGTTAATTTTTATTAAGTTGCCAAGATTGAAATGTTTGCTTTAGTCATTTAAGTGGGTGAGTCTAGGACCTCAGCTGTTTAGAATATTTAAAATATAACCTGCCTCAGTTATTTAACATAGTAAAGTTTTATCTTTTCATCAGTCCTTTGTATAAAGTTTTATCAGATTTACTTAGTGAACAGAATTGTTTCTCCAACTGGTCTTGCTTTTTTTGCTTCTGTTTGTTTTGGGTTGAGTATTTATAGATAGGGAATATCTTTTATGGTGTGAACTGGTGGAAGAAGAATAATCAAGAAGTAAACTGTTATAGCACTATCATATGCTACCACAAGCCAAACCAATTACATGTTATGTTTCCAAAAGCATATAGTAATTACATTCCTTTTTCCTGCATTTCAGGAAATTTTGGTTCAGGCATGTAATTTTTAAGGTTTTCCTTGCTCTGTAATTGGGGAATTGCAACATCTATGAAATACATCTATTATGCTTATATGAATTAGTATCAGTCTGCTATCCACTACCTTATGTGTATTTCAGCAGTGGCAATGTAATTGCTTTCAGTTTGCCAATTCATTGCTCTGGCTTTTGAGTTGCCAGTGGATTGATAAAAGATGAATCTGTTTGATTGTAATCTCTTTTGCCACATTTTACTCAGTAGAATGATGTGCTGCAGTACATGTTATCATCTCTATATTATGTACATTTTCATTTTATGGTGTTAATAACTTCTTTAATGAAGGCTACTTCATCCCTTAGCTCAGTTTCTGCTGAATGTCTAAATGAGCAACAGCCCAGGTGAATTTCATTTGGTGCCCATATTCTGGGTATTCATTCAACATGCAAAGGATTAATAGCTCACAGTTTGTTTGAAGACATTAGAACTTGAAAATGCTGTTCATTATAAAGACTTTGAAAAGTAATTAAAGTAATTATGTAGAATAGTTTTGAAAATAGGTGTTCCAGCTTTGCATAGTCTTGCTTGTGGTATGCCTGAGATTGTTGTGCTATGATTAGTTGGGTAGTTATAAGTTATGTGATAGAAACAAATTTCCTGGAGAAAAATGATTTGGGGACAGATGAAGCTTCAGCAGGGAATACTGAAAGAAAGCAGAATTAGATCTGAGGCAAGGAGTGTCTCTCTCCTAAGTATTTTAAAAATCATTTGTTGTAGAGGCTATAAAAGGACTACTGTTGAGGTTTGTGGTTTTATCTAGTAAACCAATATCTGTTTCTGGGTTTTACTTGTTTTTATTACATCCAAGTTAATGCTTTGCTCCATGAGGAATTAAAAATTCAAAGTACAGAAGAACAGTACATTTTTCCCAAGTCTCTGCATGCCAGGGTCTAAGAATAGAGAAATCATAGACGCGAAATAATTTTGCTGAAGGTTGATGCTCTGATGCCGTTAGAGGTTAGGCCAGGACCAGTTTAAGCTCTTGATGATCACAATTCCTAAGTTGCTTTTCCTCAGAAAGTTATCACCATTCAGTCAGCATAGGCAGAGCAATGCTCATGCATAGTTCCCTTTAAGACCTCTTTCTGCTGCATTGTATAGGTCAGTCTGAGTGGTGGTAATTAAAATATGCTTGCTAATACAGACTTTGCCCATTCAGGATCTGGGTTTTTTTTTCAGTATGTTTAACCTGATGTGCATACTTGTAAATGTTGTTTTGCATTCCTCCCTTTTCATCAGCGTGTGATAATTTTTTTCTGAGACGTAACTATAAAAAGGTTTTGGTGGTTTGGTTTTTTTACTTGAGATACGAAATTTCCAAAGGCTTGGTTATTTGATTGCAAGGTTTATGTGTCACAGTGATGGAAGACAAACAAGACATTCTGGAGAAACTATAAAAAATATAGCTCCATCTTTCTTACCATCATTGATGAGAATATAGGCTGTTCCTCTTCCTGTATAAAAAAATGTAGCTGTTGTCTACCTTCTGCAGACACATCAGGCCAGACTTGTATTTTGGTGCTTAGAAGGTTAAAATACACTTTTTCTCCTTTTTTAATTGGTCACTGTAGTGATTACTACTGAGATGGTAGAAATTCTTAAAACTGAAGAGATGGTTCTGCTAGCTTTCTTCTCCTTCCACCCCCTCTCCCATTCTTCCCTCCCCTCACTATGCATGCAAAGTGTCATGCAGTAATGGATGTTTCATAACCCCTTGGAATTCATCTTCAAAAGATACTAATATCTAATCATGAACATTATTCATATTATTCAGCTGTTATTGCATTACATAAAGATGGTACAAGATTTGTTTCATAACTGAAGTATTTGAACTAAAATATTTTGTGTCTTCTCTTTTCCCCCTCTCTATCTGAATTAGGGGTTGATATAGAGGCAGCTCGAAAAGAAGAGGAACGAGTAATGCTACGAGATGCAAGACAGTGGCTCAACAGCGGCCATATAAGTGATGTCAGGCATGCAAAATCTGGTGGTACAGCACTTCATGTAGCTGCTGCGAAGGGCTATACAGAAGTCTTAAAGTAAGTATGGTTTAAATGAGAATTTTTCAAATTTGATTGTCTAGTTGATATAATGTTGCTTGGAATTGATACGATTGGACAGTTCTGACTTTTAGGAGTTATTGGAACATTAGCAGTCTCTAGAATTGTCTTTTCCTCAAAGCTTGGTTTTATGTTTTCAAGCACTCATAAATCACGTTACTGTTAGCTTTCTACCTCAAATCATTCAAAGTATTATCACAGTGTACATATTCAGCCTGAATACTTATTTAGAAGAAGAGAATTGACAAAAAAGTTGCCTTCTTTCTAAAGCCAAGTGTGTAAACAAGCTTAATACCTTTTTATAATGCTGGTTAGTGTTCTGATTGATGAATGTCTTCAAAACACCATATTTATTTGCATACATAAAGCAGTTTGTAATCCAGACTAAAGGTTTTTACAGCTAAAGAACAGAGAATTTAATTTGGGGGCTTTTTGATACTGTTACTTAAGTCATAATACTTGAAATCTTTCCTGAAAAGCTTCAGGCTTTTGGAGTCCCCATAATTCGTAGTTACCTTTTCATTAATACAATACAGAGCTATGTTGCAGCAGAGGTTTAATTGGGGTTTCATCAGAGCTCTGCTTTTATTGAAATAAAACATACTTAATAATACATTGCTTTACTGTGATTGTAAATGTATTTGACTGCTTTAGCAGTCCTAGGAACAGATATATATTGTAACGTGAATGAAAATGAGCGCACACCATGACTGTGTATTTACTGCCTTTAAGGTCTGCAGAGCCTTGTAATGTTTTGTCAGTGCAGAAGTTGAATGACAGAGCTTTTTTAACCGTTATAACGATTACATACAATTTTCTAAATGGGAGATCTGCTTCAAAAACCGTGATGCTTCAACATGATGAAAAGAAATTATTCTGCTGGAAGATAATGATTTTTGGTTTAGGATAGCTTGTGTCTGTAAGGGGATTTTATCTATAGCTGGTTTGTTTTTTTAGCTGTCTTTTTTGTAGTGCAGTTTCATATACTTTTGCTAGGAGGTGAAGAATATATGTGCAGGTGATTTTCTTGATGGGTTCACATTATCAAAAAAACATGCTTTGTGCAGGATGCAAGTCTTTGCAGCTGAGCAAGTGTGAAAGTTGGCTCATTGAAAGGTATTACTATAAGCATGTTGGCTCTCGAGAAATGGGGAAGAGTGCTTCACAGTTATGGGATATTTTTTTTATAATCATTGACAGTGTTTCAGAGGTGATAGCCCTTTACACAGAACTGTCAGGTTTTGTGTCCGTTGTCACTCGGACACTCACATTTGAATCATGATGAATTTGAGTGTGCCCAGTGCAGGCTGAGAAGCAGATTCTCTAATTGAGCAGCACTTCTCCCTCTCAGAGTGCAGTTGAAGCGCGTAAGCACTAGGTTGTTGCAATGTCATACATTACTGACAGGAAGAGACCCAAGTTTCAAGCAATTGATATTAGAATAGGAGGAGGTTTTAATAATTTACTTAGGTAAGAATGAACACGGTATCCAACAATTTTTGACATTTTACAGCTTTCCTTTCCTTAATAGGGTTCCCCCTATTACTGCACATGGAAAAAAATAGCTAACTGTGGACTTGAAGTGAAGAGGAAGTGAATAAAGAGGAAAATGGAAAGCCTACTTTTCTTGAGTTTTCCTTAAAAATGCATATACCTACTGAACAATGAAAAGGGAAATGCTTCTGTAAGGAAATAAAATTCATTGGTTGTCAACAGCCCAACTAAAAGATGTATGATGAAAAAGGAGAAGGATGTTATTGTAGAATAACTTTATGCTTTTCTGACAATTCATTGGTCTCTGTCAGCAGTGTCAACATCTAATTCTTCTGATTTCTTTAGGCTTTTAATACAGGCTCGCTACGATGTAAATATTAAAGATTATGATGGCTGGACACCACTTCATGCTGCTGCTCACTGGGGTAAAGAAGAAGCATGTCGCATTTTAGTGGAAAACCTTTGTGATATGGAGGCTGTCAACAAAGTGGTAGGATTTTTATGTAATCCTTGTCAAGATACAAAGTTCTGGTCTCTAAAGTGACTTTAGAAGCCAGGGTAAGAAAAGTGATGATTAACTGCTGTTTACTGTACGTGGAGCTTTATATAATGCATGCTTTGTCAAAACGGCATGTTTGTGTTCAAAACTAAGTTCTCTGATCATCTAAATTAATTTCTAGGCCCACTTTATGCTCAGTTCTGTATTAAATAATCTATGGATTATTTGACATGGAAATTCAAAATAGAATGAGTTTGTTTACCTTTCAGAGGTACAAAATCAGTGACTTTGAAAATCAGCTTGTGTTAGCACACTGTATGCTACCTGCTATGTGGGTTGGGTGCATTGAAAGAAATTTGTAGACCTTTCTGGACTCCCTAAACATAACTTCAGTGCTTCCTAAACTGTATTTCCTCCCTTCTTGCTCAAAGGCCTGCATAGCTTGCTAGCTTTGCAAAATCTTGCTCCCAACAGATACAGATATGTACATGATTCACATAGGTATTACAAGGATCCACACCTTTTCATTCAGCTGTATAAATACTGAAGCTCTTTTTATTCTCTTTGGAGTATGTTTTACAGATAGATTCTGATCTTCCAGTTTCTGTCAATTCTGTATATGTAAATTACCTGACCAACTTTTAAGCTGGATTCTTCATTGAATTGTTCCATAAACTTTTTAAAATAAATTGGGGAAATATGCAGATACCGATCACAAATTAGCGAGTATTTACTCTAGGAAGGGCAAAACTGCTGTGTAACATTTAGTCTTCCTTGACTACTTCTTCATTAGAAATTGAGGTTTTGTATAATAAAAATAATTAAATCTGGAACTGAATTTCAAATAGCTTCAACTCTGTTTATGTACAACACTTAAAGAACTTCTAAATATCAGCTGATACGACTACATTTTGTATCGGGCAATCAAAAGCTGATGCAATTAGTTGAAGCCAGCTTATCATGTTACCTAGTAGACTTTTTTACTGGAGCTGTAAAAATACAGAAGGTGGTATTCCAGAGAGCACTCCCATGAGCATATGATCAACTCAGCTGGTGCAAGAATAAGGGCATTGGCAGTACAGAGAGATACAAGGGATTGTATTTGGTATATGGGCTTGTCTGTGCAAGCTAGGAACATCTTGCCTGTTGTGTTCTTAAGTAAGCTGGTAAAGATTTTTGGTTTTGAAGATACGAATATTGAAAATTCCTGGATTTGGTTTTAGATGCAGATGCTTAGGAGTTTAGAGAACTCAGCCTTTATGGTTGAAGCACTTGATTTCAGGTATTAACTTTTATGGATTACATTTAGATATAACCTTCCAACTGCAACAGGTTTTTGCAAAGTGATTTTTTGTGGTCAAGATAGGTCTAACTCATATTTTTTGGAAATAAATTCACTTAATGGCTACCTAAAACTAGAAATCTGGATTAAAAACTGTAGTCTTATGCAAATATAAAGCTGACATAATTTTGTTGCTTAGTTTCCAGGTTAGTGCTGTGTTACACTAGATTAAATAGTTCACATATCGGAGAAGCTCAAGCTGTTTTGGATAATCCTTTTTGAAAGGTGCACATGCTTCTGCTATATGGTCAGAGGTTTTACATGGATGTGAAAGTTAGTGGTTTGAAGGTCTATCCTTTCTAACCATTTGATAGACTTTACAGTGTAATTAGGAATACATTTGTATTTAGTTAACATTTAAGAAACTGAAATAAGCAGAAACAAATACGAACACCTTTATTTTTATAAGCTGCTGTGACCACTTTTAAATGACAGCTCTGTCTTTAATGTTAGTTATTGTATAGAAGTACTTATTTCACTGATCTTGTGCTGATCATGCCAACATTTTAGTACGTCCACCTTGTGTGTTAATGCAGTTGCGTTAATACTGTGTAGGTGAATCTAGGACTTTGCCTATATTCCAGCCTTCTTGTAGTGGAATTAAAACCTCCAAATACAAAACGCTGTATTGCAGTATCAAAGCAAGTTGGGCTTTCTTTGTGGAGCTGTGTGAGCTTCAGCCCTTCTCGTCTTCAAGTAGAGTTGAAGAAAGGGAAGTTTTAAAATCTTTAACAATTTAGACCTTAAAGATAGAATCTTATGTCCTGTGGGTATCTGGTCTAGTCTAGAATTGTGATGACTACCTAGATGTAAGATATGGCAAGCTGAAGAAATTCCACCTGACAGTGTTACTCTGTTGTTAATGAATAACATGGTGATCTGTTTATTCAAGAGCGTGTTCCATGAAAGTCATAGACTATAGGGGGAGGCAAGAATAAATGGTTGTAGCAGATCTTTTCTAAAATAGAATGTAAAATGTAAAATACTGTTTTACTGTAAAAATGGAAAATGTGACTATTCAGGATTAGTATAGCTTGCTTAGATAATTAAAACTTGAAAAAATCTAGCTGTATATGGTAGTGTATAATGGACAGGATAATGAACTGCTCAGGATCTATTGATACAACTGCCATTGGGATAGTTGTTTGGTACTAATATTGTGAGAATCATATTCTTTCTATCTCTTCTCTTTGATTTCAAAGGACAGCAGTATTTCATTGAAGTCTTGTTTTTGTCTCTTAAGAAACATATTTGATCATCAGATATGGATGTTTCTCTTTCAGTTACCCAAAAAAAGTAAAATTGCAAAATTGTTTTCAACTACCGGCAGACTAACAGTTTGTAATAGAGCTTGGCTTATACTTTCTAATTTCTTTCTCTGAATGCGCTCCTTAACTGCATCATCATGTGATAAGGCATCATAATCCATTTCATTTAAATTCTTCTGTACAGTGATGGTGTTATACTTCTTCTCCCCCCTCCAGGGGCAGACAGCATTTGATGTGGCAGATGAAGATATCCTAGGATATTTAGAAGAATTACAAAAGAAGCAGAATCTGGTAGGCCTTTTGCATATAAAGATATATATGTATGTTATACTTTATTACACATGATTGTGGCATCCAGTTCAGAGCAGTATATATATTAAAAATAAAGGTTTGAATTGGGGTTTCAATTCAGATAATGCCACAGTAACCTCAGAGGTTCTTTTACACCCTTACTCTGTCAATTATAGTGAAAAACCTTGAAAGTAAGAAGGAGCTTTTCTGCTTGCCTTGTCCAGTGGGCATTTTTCCATCTGAAGTATCAGGAATGAGAACTTTACTTTGAATAACAGCTTCTGAGATATTAGGGTTTTGAATTTCAACACTTTGAAAGCTTATACATATTCTAGTGTTTGTAGTAGTTAGAGAAGCTTGCCCTCCATTTGTAATTTTGTTACACTGATACCATTCTATCAATTTAACTACATCATTCTGTATGTTTTGAAGCTTCATAGTGAAAAACGGGAAAAGAAGTCTCCCCTAATTGAATCCACAGCCAACATGGATAATAACCAGACACAGAAAACATTCAAAAAGTAAGTAAACCGAAAAAAAAATATAATCTCTTAATAAAAAAAGATACCTTTAGAAGCCGTCACAGAGTCCTGCTTGACAGGTTTTAGTAATGTTTCCAGGACTTAGTATTTTTCTTTTCAAACTCAGTAAAGAGACACTGATTATGGATCAAGAAAAGAATGCATCTAGTATAGAGTCTTTGGAGCAAGAAAAAGCAGATGAAGAGGAAGAGGGGAAGAAGGATGAATCCAGTTGTTCTAGTGAAGAGGAAGAGGATGATGACTCAGAATCCGAAGCAGAGACAGGTATTTATTTGGAGTATTGTCTTTCTTTAAGTGTTTACTTTATAAGTTTAATAGTTTAACGTCACATGATCCTAAGTCAAATATCTTAAGCTTCACTTATTCTTCTGTATTTCACTAAGTTTCCAATTATTATAAAGCAACTTTATATTATGTCTGAAGTCAGGTTATAACAGAGATGTTAAACAGATGTCTATACTGGTACAGATGTCTTTACTGATGGCTACTTGGGTTAAAGCTATTAATCTACTTATTTGATTGGCTACTTAGCAATTGACACTTTCAATTAAATAGTTGGAATAATATAAGCCTTAAGTAGCATGTCAGAAAACAAAGTAATCTGAAGATCAAATCAGAAATGAAGGCTTCATAGCAGTGTTTGCTTGTGGAACTGGCATAGAGATTGGAACAGCAAAAGTGCAAACATTCTCATCTTTTCTTTCCTTCCTGAAGTAATTACCAATTAATCTGACAGCTTTGGCTCAGGTATTCATAAAGTAATGGTGTATATATTTTCAGTGTGCATTGAAATGAACTCCTAAATGTGATATTTTATTGTTAATAGCTACTTTATATACGTTATTTCAAGGGGAATTCTTGAAGAGTTTGTAATTGTATGCAAAGAAATACATATTCTGTACTTATGTCTTCAGTGGAATTGATGTGAGCTTTTTCTTGACCAGTTGTCAGAATCTTCAAGTAGTGATTTAAGAACAGCATTGCACCTTCCTCCAAATTAGAAAACAAGTATCAGGTGATTTGTGTTTCAAGATGTATGTTAAATCCTAATAAAGAATTTTAGAACTATGGTGCCGCAATGCAATACAAAGACATAGATGTCATTAGAAATATCTTGTTAATATTTTATACTTCTTTAAATGAGTAACCCTGAGCCGTCTGTCCTTATTTTTAAACATTCTCCCACATTTTTTCACCTGAAAAAATAAGAATAAGGAGAGATTTTAGAGCTAACCAATATATCATAAATATTTAATATAGGCAGAAATAAAAATTAATTGTGAAACCAAACTCTGTTATGGTCTAATTATTTCTGTATTTTGAAATAAAACAGCATTTCATTGTTAAGCTGGAAAAAAAAAAAGTCTGTCAAGCTTTGTAATTAGTCTTTCAACTTAGTATACTTGCATCCCTTATTTACAGAGACTGAGATTGCATAAACTCAAAGCACATGGAATACATAACGTAGTAATTTCTCAGTCACTGAGCTAACTGTAATGTCTCCTGAACTCTATGATTCTGGTAACTGTGTTCTCTTCGTTACCAGTAGATAGTTCATGCCAGGAAAATATGACTGTGACACAAGAATTAATTTATGTAAACTTTGGGGTTTTTAATATCAACAAGGCTTTATCATACTTTATTTGGCAAGCTAGACTTCAAGCTTTTCCCTGTAGAGCTGCATCTCTAAATTCCAAGCTTGTACTTTCCCTCTTTTCCCATTATTCAGCTTAAGGCAGTTTTCCAGTGAAAAATCGTACAATTATAAGGAGCATTCTGGTAGTAATATAATTTACCAGTGTTCAGTATTCTGCAATACTGGAAACTGATTTCTAATCTATGGGGATATTTGAAATTTTCCCCCTAAAATAAACACTATGTTTCATTGATTATGAATACAGTTTAAAAATAAATGCATTTCTGTCTGTAAGACCAAGAAGTGAAATATGAATATGAAGCTATATATCTCCTAAAGGAGGTAAAGAAAACTCAGCAGTTCAGGTTTGTTAACTTACTTTGCTTGAAGTAATTTAGTGGTTTTTTGGAAGTCAGTTTTAGCTCAGTCATGCACACAACTATGTTCTTGCAGTCCTGTTCTGAAGTTTTCAGAAATAATTTCAGAACACAGTTGTGTAAAAAAAAAAAAAAAAAAAAAAAAAAATCAAAACAAAAAAAAAAACCCAAAAAATCCCACCCAAATAATTTTCTCCTTCCACTCCTGATAACTTTTCCTGTATATTTTAAAGCTATATTACTCATTTGCAGATTTCCAGCAGACCTCCCTGTGCATCATCTCAAATCATATTGTCAGTCTGCATTGCCCTGTTGAACTTCTTTTCACCATGACCTAGAAGTTTCCCACCACTTTTTTTCACTTGTGTTTAAAGAGAACATTAAGTGCACTTAAACATATAAGCTGATTCTTTTTGTATTTGTTCACTGCATCAGTAAAATATTTCAGTTTGGATCAACGTCCTCTGCAGTTCACGTTAACTGTTAAATGTCAACATGCCTCCTACTGTTAAAATTGTATGGTCATGGGCCATATACTCAAATATAAGTGGTTTGGGAATGTTGTGTACTCTCTGTAGAGGTTTTGAGGACCTGACTCATCAAAGCCCTGAGCAGCCTGGTCTGTACACAGTATTAACTGTTCTTTGAGAGGGAGGTTGAATTAGATTACGTCCTGAGGTCAATTTCAACCTGAATGGTTCTTTACTTCTGCATCTGGATGTTTGAGTGTTTAACACTTTTTGAAAAAAAAAAAATGTTACATGCATGACCATTATGGGAAAAAGATGGACCTAAGATACAGACTGGGTGTGAGGGGGAAAACCCCAAGGAATAGATAGTAAAATGCTGTTTGGAAAGTTGACTGTCAGATTTGTTCAGAAGTAATTAAGACTTTGTCTTGTAGAAGTGAAGAAATCATGAACGAAAAATGAAAACTAAAATCTTGTAAATATTTTGCAGATAAGACCAAAACCTTGGCAGCTGTAACTAACAATGCAAATACCACAAGTACACAATCAGCATCAGTAGCTGTGACAGCGCCTTCTGTAGCTGGTGGCCAGGGGGCACCTACATCACCTGTTAAGAAGGTAAACTAAAATACCTTTATCATAATTTTAGATTTCTGTTTCTGTATGCAAGCAGACACTTTTTGATCCTTGTATAAAAAATGGATAGTTATCCAGTGAATAGATATAAATATGCACAGATTCCTAAAATATCTTGTCTTTTTCTGCAGAAACTATGTTCAACTTTTTAAAGTTTTGAATGGTTTTGATTCTAAACAGGATGTAATGTACAGAACCACGAAACAGCTGAACATCTTTTCAAAAAGCAAAAATCTGTTGCGCAGTGAGTGGAGTTCTTGCTTTTTTGAAGCTAAACTTCATTCTTTGAAAATCTTTTCTATGGCAGACTCCTCCAAAATTTTTAGAAACTGCAGTTCTAGTGTCTCTCTGTGCCTGTATTTGTGATGCACTTAAGGAAGGTAAGTATGACTGAAGTGCTTTCAGGAGTTCTTAAAAGCATTCAGCTAGTACTTAGGTGCAAAAGTTGAAAAAGAGCAGAAGTAAGTTGAAAATGCTGTTGGTCCCAACCCTGATTTTGGTATTGTTAGGACCTCATGGAAGAGCTAGGGGACTGGGACATGTTTTGTTCAATGCACACCTCAAAAACACATCTAGCACAGGCGTATTGTTTGCAGGAAGCTTTTTAGTTTTGCTTGTGAAAGATATGTGATCCCCCATGAAAAAAGTTACAGTAGATAAAAATGTATAATCAGAAGGTGGTATATGAGTCAAACTTTCAGAATGTCAGAGCAAACTAGATAGCAAGTTAGTAAGGATTCATTTCTCAGTTGTTGCCGCTTTTCTGTTCGCATCATAACCAAAGATTGACCCTCTACTGATGCTGCTGAAAAGCATGTTAAAGAGAACTACTAGCTGTGATATGTAGAGAGTAAAGATGTACTGCTGGGTGATTAGTATGCATTGTATTTAGCTCCTGGGAGCTTATTGGAGTTTTACTTTCATATTCACAATAGAACCTAACGGTGATTCATCTTAAAAAGCATGCTTTAATGTCACAGATGCAGGGAATATATTGGCCAACTGCGTCATAATTATGTGATGCTGTACAATAGAGCTGGGCCAATCTTCCTGATCCCAAGAGCTGCTTTACAAAAATCGTTGTGACTGACATCCACAAGATTTACATCAAAAAAACATGAGAGCAAAAGGGAGCTGTGGGCATGGCTCGCTCTCAGAAATGACTGCTGTTTCCCCTCACTGAAGTTTGTGACTGAGCAGACAGCTAGGTTCCAGGGTGATCTTGTGATGTTCATCTAAACATTGTCTGCTGACTAGCAAGAAATTACAGTTCTCTGTCGTGAGAGCTGTGTTTGCATTGCTCAGGAGCTGTGCAGAGCTCGAGGTACAAGTTCTCCATACAGACTGTAGCAAATGCATGAGGGAGGGAGGGAGGGCATTGTGAGTTATTTGCTGGTTTGCTAACTGTGGCTTGTTGGAATGAATTCAGATATGTAATGTGAATTTTACTGCAAGGAAATGTGCCTACTTTATACAGTTTATCTTTTGAAATCACTTCAGTAGTACAAGCGTTTGTGGCAGTTGGGCAGTTAAACTGATGTGCTCTCCACTCACTTTTCTTACTGCAATTAATTATCTTTGAATGCTGGAGATTCTGCCTCACACTTCAAACACAGAATTTTTCTTGTAATTGCCTAAACTTCATCTTGAAGTCGGCAGTTTCCTAGCTTATCCCTGCTAATCAATTCATCTCATATTGTGCAAAAACATTCTTAGTTATATGATCTTCAGCAGTAGGATGTTAACAAATTGTTGCTTGATACTCCAGAGTTGAATGATCAAATATACGCAATTTTTTGATATGAGATTAAATGGCAGTGTGTTAAGGGGGTGGGGGAGATGGCCACGCAGGCTGTATAATAATAAGAAATAAGTTTGATTTTCAGTTGGATGGTAGCCTTTTATAAATCATTAATACACTGGCATTTTGTTTGTTCTAATTTTGTTATGCAGCAATTAATGGCTTTTTGTCTTAAAAGGTGCAGGTTAAAAGTAAACGAGTTACCTTTCTAATACTGTATATGAAAAGTTCAGTGTCTTCAGTAGCTACAAAATAAATGCACATTTGTATCAAGACTAATCATCTTTTAACATAGCAAGTGCATGTGATCTAGAACAGCAGTTGCAGCTCTTATCAATGAACAAAAAGGCTTTAAACTGGTTTTACTACTGAAGGTAAAACAGCAGTGCATGTGAGATGTTGTACATACTCTTGCACCTGCCTTTTCAGGTTTGCACCATCTGTGCTACTGCACTTACTCTTCTGCTTTTACACCACAGCTGGCCAAACCCTATGTTGCTCACAAGTGGTGCAGATGCAGTGTACTAAGCTTGAATCTGGGTTTTCTTCAGTCTGTATGGCATTCAGTAATGCTGCTTTCTGTCTGAGGGTACTGAAGTATACTGAAGTACGGTGAGTTTGGGAGTGAAGGTATGGGGTTTGGTAGCTAAGCTAGCATGGGATGTGATTAAAGGATATGAATGAAATATAATAAGAAGATAAAAGGTATAATAGTGTGAATCTTCCAGTATTCTCAACCATATGAGGATTTAGGTCATGAGCCTTGTTAGGTCAACAGGCTTTGCTGTCCTCTTCTATGCAAACTGTAATTCTGTCTCTGAAGTAGCTAAACATGATGTGTTGTTTTTAATAAGAATCTATTACTAAGGTTTTAAGTCTCTTACTGATTTTTGGTATTTTGTGGTGTGACATAACATAAACATAGGAACAAACTATGTAGCTTTAAAACAAACTTTTGTTTCTGTTTTCCGTTCTTTCCATCTTCATCTTTGTCTTGTCTTAAATGGCTTTAGTATGATTTCATTCCTCCTATCATGCCTGTCACGGAGTCAGTAGATCCTGCATCATGGAGGCAGGGCTTGCGCAAAACTGGCATTGTTCTTGTGCCCAATAAGGGTGAAAAATCTATGGTGAGGTTCTGGTGTGCACAAATTTGTGTACAGGTTGCAAAATAACATATTTAATTAAAAATGTTGATACTGGATTTGCATGTTTCTAAGTTTGCATCTCCTGATCACAGTGTGTTATTACAAAGTGTGTGTTTTTCTAAGCTAACTTTTAGAGGAATAGTATACCTTGACCAGTCTTACATTTCTTACCTCATTAACTAATTTAAAGAGGAGAGTGTGTAGGTTATGTCTCATTAAAACTCCCCTACCGATTCAACACTTCTGTGATTATTAAAAAGAGTTGTATTCTCAAATCTCCGCAAGGAGCATGAATTGCCACAGATAATGAAAATCAATAATATGAATTCATTTACATATGTTTTATAGTTTCCAACATCTACAACCAAGGTTTCTCCCAAAGAAGAAGAGAGGAAAGACGAATCTCCTGCTTCATGGAGACTAGGTCTTAGAAAAACTGGTAGTTATGGTGCACTTGCGGAGATTACCGCTTCTAAAGAAGCTCAGAAAGAAAAGGACTCTGCAGGTGTTATGCGTTCTGCTTCAAGTCCTAGACTTTCCTCTTCATTGGACAACAAAGAAAAGGTAATAATTTTTTGTGTGAAACAACATTTTGAGGAAATTATCTACCTTATTTAGTATAGATGTTTTGATGTAATGTAGAATTAAGACTGTACTACACATCTGTTTGTTACCAACATTCCAAAAAGTTATGCAGCTTCTATATACTTTCTTTAAAAAAGTAGTAGGTGCACCTGTGTTGTGACCTGGTGCATAGGTCTGGGACTTTTCCTTTTTTGGGACTTGCAATGCTAGTAGTAGTTTTTACAATTACGGGACATCAGAGGTTTGATAGTTTCAGCATCACGTGGAGAGTGATGTTGAAAGAACCTTATAAAAAAGGAGTGGTTTTATATTCCATGGTCATTTTAATTTACAAAAATACGGTTCTGTAGTTAAAAATGAATGCTGAAATAAGTGAAGGACTAATCTGGGGCAGGTAACTGACCAGCATGGAACTTGTGGTTCTGTTTCAAGCACAAATGTTTAAATGTTTTCAGGATTAAGCGTAATGCTATACTATATGAAAATACTGAAACAGCTGCTTTCAGAAAATAGTGTTGGAATTGTACTTCAGCAAATCAAAAAAGAAAAGAAATTGAGTGATTTGCATCACTAGAATGAAAACATGAACAGTTTCCTTTTCCTGATGTGAGCTTTATGACATTTAATTAAAGCTTAAAACTCACTTGCATAATCAAGTCACAGTAAATACAGCTGAGGTTGTCATAATGATGATTTTCCATCCAACAGCAGTATAATCAATACCAGTAACACTTAATAAAAACCATGTGTTTCAGGAGAAAGATGGAAAAGGAGCTCGACTTGCATATGTTGCACCTACAATACCAAGACGACTGGCCAGTACCTCTGACATTGATGAAAAAGAGAACAGGTGACTGAAGTTACAATTTCTGTTAAATATAAAATGGCTTGATTTTTAGAATGACTGACAAATTTACAGGTTTTAAAAAAATTCTGATTTATAGCATTTTACTGATCTATCTATAGATTATGCTAATCCATACAGGAATGCCGTTCCTGAAGGTTTTTGATGTAGATTGTGATAACCCGTCTTGAAATCCATGTTATTTTCTGACAAGAGGAGAACTGGGCAATGAGTGTTGTCGCCTTAGGGGAAAAAAAAACCCAAATAAAATCCAGAGTATGTAGTTGTAAATTTTAAGCTTCTGGAAGGTGCTAAAGGCATTTTACTGCTTGGACTTGAGCCTTGGAGTGCTGGTCTCCGTTGTTACTTTTGTTAATAAAATGTTGCATTTCTTACAGTTTTTGCTTAAAACTGTATTGGGCAGCGGCAATGATTTACAAAGTCATAAGTTGCTAAAACATTTTTTCTTGTTTATATGTTGACTTTTCATCTTCATTTGGAGATTTTTACTTTCTTTACTGAAACTTCTTCTGTAGCTTTCAGTATAAAAGAAACAAAAGGTTTAGGTGCATAGGCTTGTTACCTGTGGTACTTCCATGGCATGTTTACATTGTCAGAAACTTCTAATTTTTCACTTCTCTCCTTTACTGCAGTTCTACTTGGACATTTTTTGAGTTAAAATAGAATACATAATAGAAAATTTAGAATTCTCCCTAATGCCTTATTGCTATTGGATCAAATCTATATAGCTGAATGTTGAATAATGTGAACTGAAAAAACTGTCATTGCTCAAAATGTGCTGTTGTAATCATTGTCTGTAAGACTGATAAATCATCTTCTGTCTGAAGAGGAAATTCTCTGTTGCTGCTCTTGAGAATGGTTCATTTCAGCACAAACACAAGATAAATGCTGTTTTTTCTTATGCTTGCAGGATACTGCTGCTGAAGTTCAGTCCCTGGGTGACAAATTCTGTTTGGAAACAGGGATGTGCTAGCTCTGACGCTCCCCTAAGTAGCATCTCTCATGTTACTTCACCAGATTTCTTTAGTTTGCATGGCTATAACAGGACAGTTCGGAGTTTCTGTTTGTGCTTATTCTCTGGAGTACTGTATTCTTTGAGGCTGAGTTTGTCAGTTGGGGTTTGCTTATAAGAGGCATTATCATTATTCCAATTTTTGTTGAGATCTTCTCAAAAACTCTTGCTCTCTACAAGTGTCTTAACTAGATGGTACCTGAAGATTGGGATAAATATTTCATTGCAGTTTTATTTCTTAGAAGCTGTTATCACTTGTAACAAAGGGATTAAATTTTGTCTCAGTGTTGAGGTTTCTGTCCTTGATGTGCCTGTCTTAACCATTCACAGACACAGTTGCAAAATGAGATAATAGGTGATAGTAAGTTTTTCCTCATATGCATTGGGTGCACCTGGCTCATCAGTCTCACTAGTCCCAGTGCTGACCAGTCAATGTGAGAACTTTCTGTATTCCTTGGTGAACCAGGCATGAAGCCTGCTTTTAGACCAGCCTTGTTTAGGCACCAGCACTGTGCTTAGTGTATGATGTGGCAGTCAACCCGGCTGACTTGCCTGAAGCTGTAAGAGATCTTTGACATTTAGCCTGACCTTCTTTACATATAGAATTTAACCATCTGCCTTACAGGTGCCTTAATAAATTATTGAGGCTTCTGCCTTTGTTCCAGATCCTTGTTAATCAGATGCTGGGTTCTTGTTCTTCCTGTCTGTGCACCTGCTTGTCTAGCTTATCGATAATGTAGTGTAATGCAGCTGACATCTCACTGTGAGTAATGGACTTCCAAGATGAATCCCGGCTGGGTTTTTAGGTTAACAAATCTCAGACATCCAGCCTCAGCTGAGTAGCAAAAGTGATGAAGTATGTAGTGTCCTGGCAAAGTGAAACTTTCAGTAGTTAAGAAAAACTTGTCATGCAGCGGGACTTTTCCAAGGTAGATCATATCTCAGAATTCGTTTTCTTTGGTGGTAAGGCATGGGTAGAAAAGACATTTTGATGGTAAGAAAAATACATTGGCCTGTGTTTGATCATTTTCTGAAGTTATTTGCAACTGCTGAAAAAGTGCTAGCATAAATTCTTGTGCAAGAAGAGGTACATGCTGAAGACCATAGGTGTCTGAACATAAAATACATCTTTATGAAACGTTTTATTTTCCCCTTGCACACCAGCCTGCCTTTTAGGTATAGTTTTGTGAAAGACCTTTTTTTTTCTTCTGTCTGAACTTTAGCTTTAATCTTGAGCTGGCATTTTTATTAGAATTCAGGGTTTTTTCATCTCAGTTTTCAGGGTGTTTTTTCTAAGGAGACTTTTGCATGGCTATTTCTTGCTGCTATAAACTGCAACAGCAGGCTGGAAATTCCTTATGACTAAAGTAATGTCAGCTAGTGATACGTGACAGGCTGCTCAGCAATGGCTACTGCATGCCTGTTTATACTGGTCTACAGTATCATGCGTTTTAAAGGCTGGTCAGCTCTCGAACTTTTTATAGCATCAAAGAATGAAAAAAAACCATGAAATCAATTTCTAGCTGATGATGATTAGATCCTCCTTAGCAGTTTTTCTTTTAATGCTACTTTTCTATTATATTTCTGACAGTGTTAGTGTGACTGTTGTATTTTTCCATAGGAGCTTGGAAATTACTGTCCATATAGGTCATTTTATTCCTGTTCCACATGATTCTGTTTGTGTTATGCAGGGTTTTAATCCTTAATTTGAAATGTCTTTTCAGCTCACATCAAGAGCAGCCTTCTTTAATACGAGTTTGCTAAACTAAAATCTTTCTTGCAGGGATTTGTCTGCTAGCTCAATACGTGGTGGCAGTTCCTACACCAGGAGAAAATGGGAGGAAGATGTCAAGAAAAACAGTTTGAATGAAGGTCCTACATCATTAAACACAAGTTATCAAAGAAGGTGTGGGATTTTCTCTTAGCTTCTTTTTTTCTTTTATCAAAATAAGCTTACAAATTATGAAAACAGTAAATGAAGTGCTGAATCACTTCATACGAACAGCTTAAAATTGAATGCTAACATGTTGAAATGTTGTTTAATAATTTTAAAGTATCTACTTATCCTGATTAGGTGCTCATGCTGATTTAAAAGCTACACCATTTTTACTAAATTAGAGTGTTGCAGCAACTGGTATATAATTAAAATTATATACTTTCTTTTTCCTGTTGTTTATTTCAGTTTGAGGTTCATTTGACTCTTTCCAGGTTAGTTCAGTAACCAAAGATAACCATTTTAAACGTTGGAATGCAAATAATTCTGCTTGGTATTTGGAAAGAAAAAGGGGGAAAATATTGTCTCTGTTGACTTCAGGCTTTTGCAGAGGTCTTGGGCTGCTCTCCATAGTGATATGTTAATAGCCATCCCTATGGTGAATATTAGCATCCTAGAATACAAATGTAAAACTAACTTGAATACAGACTAAATTAAGTTAATTTTCAGTTGTGCACGATTCCTGTCTTGCAAGTTTTTCTCAGAAGGAATCCTAACGTGCAGATACGGAAATGATTGATTTTACTCCATTGTGTAGTTTCAGTGTAGCTGTTTTAGTAAAGTTCTTCATTGGAATTAGTGGAGCAATGAGTACCTAAATTGAATAAATCAAAAGAAAATATTTGGGTAGCTAAGCTGCATATTGATATGTAACTGCTGATGTATGTGATACTTAATATGTTTTTAGTCTTGACATTGATGTTGTCAGTGGCATGTAGAATCATAAAATCATAGAATAGTTAGGGTTGGAAAGGACCTTAAGATCATCTAAGATCTTAAGATGGCCTCCCTGCCGTGGGCAGGGACACCTCCCACTAAACTATGCCACCCAAGCCTCTGTCCAACCTGGCCTTGAATACCACCAGCAATGGAGCATTCACAGTTTCCCTGGGCAACGCATTCCAGTGCCTCACCAACCTTACACTAAATAATTTCTTCCTCAGATCCAATCTAAACTTCCCGTTTAACTTTGAACCTGTTACCCTTGTCCTGTCGCTACAGTTCCTAATGAATAGTCCCTCCTCAGCATCCCTATAGGCCCCCTTCAGATACTGCAAGGCTGCTATGAGGTCTCTACGCAGCCTTCTCTTCTCCAGGCTGAACAGCCCCAATTTTCACATCCTGTCTTCATACGGGAGGTGCTTCAGTCCCCTGATCATCCTCGTGGCCCTCCTCTGCACTTGTTCCAACACTTCCATGTCCTTTTTATGTTGAGGACACCAGAACTGCACACAATGCTCCAAGTGAGGTCTCACGAGAGCAGAGTAGAGGGGCAGGATCACCTCCCTCGATCTGCTGGTCGCACTCCTTTTGATGCAGCCCAGGGTACAGTTGGCTTTCTGGACTGCAAGCACACACTGCAACCAGCTCATGTTCATTTTCTCATCAACCAACACCCCCAAGTGCTTGTCCGCAGGGCTGCTCTGAATCTCTTCTCTGCCCAACCTGTAGCTGTGCCTGGGATTGCTCGGACCCAAGTGTAGGACCTTGCACTTGGCATGGTTAAACTTTATCAGGTTGGCATCAGCCCACCTCACAAGCACGTTAAGGTCCCTCTCGATGGCATTCCTTCCCTCCAACACATCAACCGAGCCACACAGCTTGGTGTCATCAGCAAACTTGCTGAGTGCGCACTCAATCCCACTGTCCATGTCACTGACAAAGATGTTGAACAAGACCGGTCCCAGCACTGATCCCTGAGGGACACCACTCATTACTGGTCTCCAGCTGGACATTGAGCCATTGAGCTCCAGGAGGTGACAGGAGCTGGTGCCTTTTTGAACCATATACAAGGCACACATGGGTATCCCAGCTCTGCCATTCCCCAGGGCACTGTTTGCATGCCAGCCTCTAAAGTAGGGCAGGACAGCTGGGGAAATCAGAATCTTTGCCTGCAGGCTCTGTGCTGAGCCTTCTCATGGCAGAGCATAGGAAGGCTTGGAGGGGTGGATGTGGAGGGCAGGTGAATCAAATATTTCATACAGAACCTCAGTTCTTGGCAGAAGGAAGAGAAAACAACCCACAGTATTAAAGCAGGGGGCAGAGGTTGTCAGGTCCCTTGTTGCTCTCAAACTTCTTTTGTCCCTGTCCCAGAACCAGGCACAGCGAAGGGTCAGGTGGGGACAGGCTGCACTGTCTGTGGGTGACCTGAGTCCTACCCGCATTACCTATTGCTGACTTGGTGTGTTCTCATCTTGGCAAGCTGCAGCTTGGGAAGTTCGGATGCACAAACATTTCCCACATATGCTCTTGAACCACAGTAAATATTTGGATTTGCTTCTTGGGCTTGTTGAAATTAGCTGGAGGATCGGTAGCTGTCTGCATGCACAGACGTGTGGGCAGAAAAGTAGGGTGTCCAGCTCCCACCATCGCAGGCAATTGCGGTGTAGGATGACCTTTGCAAGCATGTCTTAAAGTTAGGGAGGGGGCAAAACTGTGTAGTGAGTCAGGCTGTGAAGTGAAGGTGTTCCTGTCTACCAAGGGAGGGTGTCCAGGATTTGTGTGGTACCGATTGACTCCAGCCTAAACCTGTGTGGCATTTCTGCTGTGACTTTTTCTTCTATTGATACAGGTTTTTAGGAAGATACAGTGGGGGAAAAGGGTTGATTTTGAAGTATTCCCTCAGAATCTGCCTACTTGCTCTAAGCAGTCCCTGGGAACATGCAGCATTGCGTATCTAAGCCAGACTTACAGGTCTTTCAGTCATGTTCTGCAAGAACACAATAGAACCTGAAATCCCTTTGTGGGTCCCACCAATTGTAGGGCATTGTAGACCAGGATAACCATATGAGACTGCATCATTCAGTTCCATAGATCATGGACCCAGGGCTGACATCCTTTAACAAGAGACATTTCCAGGTACATGTTCCTTCCTAACAACTAAGGAAGCCCCCAGAAGAGTTGTCTTTTGTGCCTGGAGTCACTCTTAAGATGCTGGTAAGCCATGGTCCTGGTCCAAGAGCCTAGTTCAAGTCACATGCACCCTTCATTGGTTGTGATAGACTCTTTTTTTGATCACAAAGCACATTCATCAAGGCTGTGCAGCCAGAACTTCAAGGATACTGCAGAGTTGGTATGAGAGAAATGTGGAAGTAAAATTTCGGTGTGATTTCTCCAAAACTGATAACTGCGAGACTGATGCAGTGTCACTGGGGCAGAGTTTGGTTACAGGCAGATGGTGTAATGTAGATTGTATATCAAATATGCTAGTTCAGTAAATCAGGCAATGTTCCCATTTGTGAGCTCAGAATGTAGAAAGACATGCTTATGTAAAGTAATGCAAGAACTCAAGGGTGCTGCAGACATGGTTGGTCATGAAGGGCAGGGGATGTTAATGCTATTTCTACTGATCTGCTGTCTTTGTTTCACTTTTCCCCCCTCCTCTAGGACCAGGAAGAAAATAAAGGAGCCACTAGCTGGCCAGAATTTTATATCGATCAGCTGAATTCAATGGCTGCTGTAAGTAATTTCCCAATGCTTGGATGCTTGTGAACCCCACATGGGGCAGCAGGTTAGCGGTGCCATCTGTGGCATGGCCAGCATTATGTCCAAGAGGGTGGCAAGTATTGTTTGTAGCAGCAATATCATCTGTTAGACTAAAGATACAGCTGCAAAATAGAGGTATTCACTACAGCACACAGGGCATTTCATCTCGTCCCACACTAGGAGGCTGTGAGATGGATGGCAGACAGTGGTTTTCAGTATCAAGCCACTAGCCTGTAAAGACCCCCTTTGATTACACAGTGCTACCATCTTGTACCTGAGACACCCTTCTGCTCTGGGTAGCAATGGCAAAACACAGTGCTGCAGGTTGTCTGTCTCACAAAAGGCCATTGGAGCTGCTGTGGCTCCAAGTGTTTCCCCTCAACCTGCCAGTGTGGTTGGATGTAATTTTATGAATTACTTTCTTGTTGACATTGTGCCAAGTGAGACACAGATAGCACTCTCTTCTGTAGGAAATAGTTTATTTCCTGTAAGGCTGCACAGTTCAGAGCCCTTCCATCTTCACTTCTGCTTTCAGAAGCTGAAGAAGTTGAGGTTTGTGGCCACTGCACTAGAATTGGGAGCAGCATGGAGAATGAAAAAGAAAAGCATCATTTTAATTTTTCCTTTTTCCCCTCTTTGCCATGTTGTTACAGGAATGGGGCAACAGAGAAGGTAGGGCTAGTTGGGGAGTGGGGACTGAGGGGTGAGCAGTGGGCTGCAAGGCAGGATGGAGCATGCTGCTCCTCACAGGGAAGGTGGGGATATCCAGGGCTGGACATAGGCTGGCAGGCAGGCAAAGCCCTGAGCCTAAGCAGAGCTTGTGATCAAAGCCAGCCAGATGCCTGGAGGGTGGCTTTGATCTCCCTGACACACTGCCAAAGAGGAGCTGGGTTAAATGCGGCGGTCAGTGCCGTCTCTATGTCTGCTGGGACCATTTCTCTCTCCTGTGGCTTAGCCTCAGCCTGTGCTTGGCAGGGCTCAGCCTGATACCTCTGAGGTGTGCCCTGTTGTGTGGTGCAGGAGCCATACAAAGTGTTGCTTTAACTGCAGCCTTTGCGTAAGTTGGTGTGAGTACACTATACCCACATGCGTGTCCAGGGCTGCTGGTAGCCGTGTTACCCAGGTGCAGCTGCAGGAGTCAGGACCCCATCCCGGGCACTGTCTGGGTAGTGAAATCCTGTGTGAGAGATACACACAACCACTGTCCCCAGCGCAGGTACACACTGGTGGGTTGCACTGGGAGACCTGGGAGTGACAGGACCAGCTGACTGACCTCAAGCATGCATGCCCTCCATGCTGCAGGGCATCCACTGATCCTCACATCTCCTCTGCAGGGGCACATGGGTACCTGTTGGCATGCAGAGAGTACCAGGAGAAGCTAAAGGGTCCCTCCTTCTCCCCTGCCCCAGTTCAACACCTTTCCTCTGTGAACACCAAGTAGTATTGGCTTAGCTTCTCCTGCATCCCCATAGCCTCCTCCATCCTCTCAAAATACATGTGCTCATGAGTTGTGTGGATGCTTGCAGGCAGCTTCTGCAGGCTAAAGAAACAGATTCATCCCACTGTCCTGGTTGTCTCCTTGCAAACTACAGAGGGGTTTTGCACACTGCTCCTTTTCCCAAGTCCTGTAATTGCCATAAGGATTTGGTCTTTCAGACTTCCATAATCAGTTTAGAGTCTCAGCTCTATTTCTGTGGCTTGGCACAGTGGGTGGTGAGTGCTCCCACTCCTCAGGCACATGTTTCACAGGGAAACCTTCTCTCTCACATCTGTCTTTCTCCTTTTGCAGAGAAAATCACTGATCGCCTTGGAAAAAGAAGACGAGGAGGAGAGAAATAAAACCATTGAAAGTTTGAAGACTGCACTGCGGACAAAACCAATGAGGCAATTCCCTTCCATTTCCTGGCTTTATTGCTGCGGTCATGGCTTTGGATTTGAGTTCTCTGGCAGAGTAGGGGGTTAAATAGAAATATAGGTGGGGGCTGCAAAGGATGAGGAAGGCAAGGATCCTGAAATGCTATTTGCTTTTTTTCCATTCGATTCTTGTCATTTTATTCCTTTTCCTCTGTCCTTTTATTGGCCAAGAGCCACCAGGACCTTCACATCTGCTCAGGCAGATTTGCTTTTTGTCCCATTGGAACAGAATGTAAAAAATCCTTCCAAACTGAATTTAAAACAAAATAAAAATGTTGGTCAACCAGGCCCATTGTTTCCACTTCAACTCCTCTTGCACTTTTTAAAGGAATAAGATCACATGAATCTGATTCAGGCTTTTATGAACTGCAAAAAAAATGTTGCTAGGAGGTTTTGATGGGGAGGATAAAAAAAGCATGGGACTTCTTGAATGTCTGTAGTTTTTCCTAAGCTCAGCTTCTCTGGAGCCCGTATGCACACGTCTGCAAAAGTTTTAAGATGCCTCAGGTCAACATTTCTGATGGTAGCATGTTTCATTAAGAAATTCCTGACCTGTTCTGGTTATGGAAGAAACAAATTTGCTATTGCTTGTTAATATGTTCCCCTCTTCCATTTCTTTATTGCAATGGTTCTTGTGATGGTACTTGGTAAGAAGCCCCCACGGTCAAGGATGAGCACCCAGTTTCTGTGAAACCTGGACCTCTTGGGTTCTGGCTCCTCAAAGCGCCCTGGTAGCAGGGCTTGTACCCAGTCATGAAACTCTGCAAAGTCCTTAAGAGTCCTTTGTGAGTTTGCCTCACTGGAATTCAGAGGGATGCAGCAGGCTCTAGAAAATTTTACCTGTTAGACCTGCTTTTGCTCCCAAGGAAGTGAAAGTCAAATTTCCTATTGACTTTGGCTGAAGGAAGAGCATGCTTTGAAGCAGAGAAATCAGTTTCCTCTGAGCCTGCAATTACCCCTTTTATTGCCGCACATCAACATGGCTTGTTTCGAATTAAAATCATCCCAGCACTGGGATGTTCTTGGCTCATTTCCTTTCTGAACCCATGTCTTTTGCTAAACCAGAATACACCCAGCCTGGATGGCATCAGGCAGGGAGGATCTAAAATGCCTGAGTGGCATGCAGTGTTATGTCTGCTGTAGTGAATTTGCCTAGGGCACTGCCATGAGTTTGCTGTCTGCTTTCTATTTAGCTGTGTTAAAAGTCATCATAAAAATGAGGGATCCCTTAAAATTGGCGAGACGTGCCTAAGGGAGGAGAAGGATATGGATGGTGAGGCAGGAGAGGTAGCAGTAGGCAGGAAGTCTTAACAGACATCATGGTCATGGGCTCAGCCAACATTAGAGTGTCTGTGGCTGATGAGGAGGCGATTCCAGGGCTTGGGAATTTCTTAACAGTCCTATGCAAAGGTGGTCATAAGAGAGCAGGATTTATGGCTCAGGTTGGAGACTGGGAAGGTTTTGCAACAGCTTGGCTGCAAACTCCTCACCTCCATCCTGGGGTTTATACTGAGGGCTGAGTTAGCTGATTCTTTTCCAAATATCCTAACTCTGAACAACTTTGTGCAGAGATGATACCTGGTTGCTTATGTTACTGGGCACTGACTAATTTGATTTTTACAACCCCATCCCTGTCTCTGGGCCATAGGATTCCTGCAGGCTTTCTTTTGACCAAGGTCCAGGAAAAAATATATAAGAAGGTTTACAACAGCCCTGTTTGAGGGTAAAGGGTTCTTTAGCACTTGATTTTAAAGCTAGCAGCTAAACCCCCTCTTTCCCCTCCTTCTGACAGGTTTGTAACCCGGTTCATCGATCTGGATGGCTTATCGTGTATTCTGAACTTTCTCAAAAGCATGGACTATGAGACGGCAGAGTCTCGAATACATACCTCGCTCATTGGATGTATAAAAGCACTAATGAATAACTCCCTGGGCCGAGCTCACGTCCTGGCTCATTCAGAGAGTATTAATGTAATTGCTCAGAGTCTGAGCACAGAGAATATTAAGACAAAGGTGGCAGTGCTGGAGATCATGGGCGCTGTGTGCCTGGTTCCCGGCGGTCACAAAAAGGTACTGGAGGCGATGCTGCATTACCAGAAATATGCCAGTGAACGGACTCGTTTTCAGGTAGGTGGACTTTGACTTTCCCCTTGGTTCCTGAAATACGGCATTCTTGGCCCTTCTTCCTCCTGGCTATCTGAATGCTGCTTGCATGTAATCTTTTATGTCTGTTTGCAACTTAGATACTCTGGGAATTACCCCAGATGCAGCACATCTGGATGGACCCATGTTAGCTGAAATGGGTGCTGGGGTGAGCTGTGTTACAGCAGGCAGCAGATGGTGATCCATCAGCAGCAGGTTGCTGCAGGGACTGAAGGAGCACCATGCAGAGTTGTTCCTGCATGTGTCCCCTGGCTATTTGTGCCGCGCTAGGGCTGTCACTGGGTGTTTAAGTGACATTGTATATTTGGCAGACGCTGATCAATGACTTGGACAAGAGCACAGGGCGGTATCGAGATGAAGTGAGCCTCAAGACAGCCATCATGTCCTTCATCAATGCAGTCCTGAGCCAGGGGGCAGGCGTGGTGAGCACCAGGGCTCTTGGAGAGGGAGGTGCTTCAGTGGGTTTGGGGCAGCTTTGTTTCAATAAACTTTCTGAGAATATGCACCTTGCTATATTGATCCCACAATTGTCCATTCCAGGAAAGCCTTGATTTCAGACTCCATCTGAGATACGAATTTCTCATGCTTGGGATCCAGCCAGTCATTGATAAACTAAGAGAGCATGAAAATTCAACACTTGACCGGTGAGTAGTGGTTCCCAGTGCAGTGATTATTTTTGCCCTTTCCTTATGCCATTGCTTTCTGGTTTCTGGACTTGGACTTTGGGGAAAGCATGTGAGTCTACACTTACCTCTCTTGAGGAAGTCCTTTGCTGTCACCAAAGAAGGAGAAAACCCTACTGTGGGTTTGCTGCATTCTAATGTAGTGATCTGGGAGGGATATGCCACTGGGGGCCTGGGAGATGCTACCAGCCCTCCTCCTCCTCCTCTTATCGTCCCAGAAGGTTCCTTGGACAGTTGTAATGACTGGGAGCTTGAGACTGAAGATCTGGTTTATGTTTCAAGTCTCTGGGCTCCTACCAGACCGGCTGCCTGCATTTTATTAATTGTCACATTTGGATCTGCCTTTAACAGTCTTTTTCTTCTTCCTTTCTTTCCTCAGGCACTTGGATTTTTTTGAAATGCTTAGAAATGAAGATGAGCTAGAATTCGCCAAAAGATTTGAGCTGGTGAGGATGAACATTACTAATGTTGCTGATGCAAACACCAGCACTCGATGTCACAGTTCCTTCTAAAAGCACCTTCATGGCCTGTGACAAAATGTGGTCTTTTGGATAAAATCTGGAGGTTGGAAATCTATCTTCTGTTGCCTTGCTCTGTTGCATCCTCCATCCTAGAGCCTCCTTCATCCCTCTTCTCCTGTGGCTGTCAACCAGTGCTATTTGCCCCTTGCAGGGCAGTGTGGCTTGTCTGTGCATCAGGCATGGGGTGGATATGGCTTGTGGGATTTGGACCTAAAAACAGGCTGTGCCATTACCTGTCCGATGGCCTGACCTTGCTTCACTCATGTCTCCAGGTCCACATTGACACCAAAAGTGCAACTCAGATGTTTGAGCTGACAAGGAAAAGGCTGACACACACCGAGGCGTACCCGCACTTTATGTCTATCCTGCACCACTGTCTCCAAATGCCTTGTGAGTCCTGGGGAAAGCAAGGAAACCCACAGCTGATGGGGGCTTGGCAGCCCACATCTACCCAGGGGTGGCAGCGACCTCCCTGCTCTCCCCTTCTTCCTTTCCAGATAAAAGAAGCGGTAACACTGTCCAGTACTGGCTGCTGCTTGACAGGATCGTGCAGCAGATCGTCATCCAGAGTGACAAAGGGCAGGACCCTGACGCCACTCCCCTGGAAAACTTCAATATTAAAAACGTTGTCCGAATGTAAGTGCTCACCTGCTTTTCCCAACGCTGGCTGCTGAGCAGCACCAACACAGGCTGCCAGGGCTTTGCCACCTCCCGCTCCAGCAGCAAGAAGGCCAGGGCTTGGGGTTATCCCTGCTGGGTTGGCATCACTTTGACTTCTTAAGCATGATGTGCAGGTGAATTAAGCTCAGCCTGTGCCCTCAGTGAGCTATTTCCCCTGACTGCAACTGTCAGTATTCCTTATTCATCACTTGCTGTCACTCCATGGTGTTTCTGCTCCTCGGTCGGACAAGCCAGCATCCCTGGAGACAGCACTGCGTTCCAGACTGCAAAACCCTGCCTTGGGTGGGGGTGCACAGCAGAGTTGTTGCGTCAGTTTAAGAGCCTTAAATTCCACTGCCCAGGCTTCCTCATTCATGTTTCTTGCTGCTGATGGTTGCTTGTTTACTACAGTAAAATTGTCTCATGTGCTACATACCTTTCCCTTTTAGGTTAGTCAATGAAAATGAAGTGAAACAGTGGAAAGAGCAAGCAGAAAAAATGCGAAAAGGTGAGTATGGAGAGGTATACAGCATTAGCTTTAACCATAGCTTGCACAGTAAGCTGAGCAGATAATATATACATGTATTTAGCTGAATGGACTCTGAAGGCTTTATTGTGTGACTGAGGTAATATCACACTATGGGGCTTACAAGGGAAATGGCAAAGCAGATAATTTTTGAACAGGGAGGCACTGGCTGGAGTATTAAGGCACACGCTCCTTTTCCTTAACTGCACAGCTTCTCTGTTGTCCCACGCATGCTGCTGTTTTCCAAAAGGGAATGTTTGTCACCCAAAAGTGGTTTCATGGGGCTGTTTCAGAGCACACTGAGCTTCAGCAGAAGCTGGAAAAGAAGGAGCGTGAGTGTGATGCCAAGGCCCAGGAGAAGGAAGAAATGATGCAGACACTGAACAAGATGAAGGAGAAGCTGGAGAAGGAGTCCAGTGAGCACAAGCAGGTCAAGCAGCAAGTGGCAGATCTCACGGTGCAACTCCACGAGATGAGCAGGGTGAGGCCCCAAACCTCCTCCCCATTGTGGCCCAGTCCCAGCCTCCCTGCAGACATCACAGGGTGATTCCTGCAGGCTGAGCAGTGCAGGGGGCTGAGAGCAATGCTTGATGGGAGGGCCACCAAGGTGTCTCTGTGCTGATGTGGTGATTTTGCCTCTCAGCTGCATCAGACCTCAGTCAGGCATGCTAAAGCTTTTGAGTGCTTCCTATGCCGATGACATTTTTTGGCAAAAACAATTAAAAATCAGCATGGGGGCATTTCTTGGGTGGTGTTCCCTGGCTCCGCATTAACAGTCCCCTCTTCTCTTTCTCTTCCAGAGGGCAATCTGTGCTGCCAGTCCTGGAGGACCTCCATTGCCACCAGGAGCTCCTGGTGGTCCTTTACCTTGTCCAGCTCCCGGATCCCTTCTTCCCCCTCCTCCACCGCCTCCACCCCCAGGGGGATGTCCCCCACCACCTCCACCCCCACCACCCCCTCCAGGTGGTCCCCCACCCCCTCCTGGTCCCCCACCCCTGGATGGGGTGATGCCTCCCCCTGGAGCACCTCTGGGCTTTGCCCTCAAGAAGAAGAGCATCCCACAGCCGACGAACGCCCTCAAGTCCTTCAACTGGTCCAAGCTGCCAGAGGTAAGCCGGGCAATAATTTGGGCAATGAAACCAGAGGTGCCAGATGGCCACCCTGTTGATGTAAGGTCAGGTGGGCAGGGGACCACCAACCTGCAATGCTCCTGCTGTCTTGCAGAACAAGCTGGCAGGCACTGTGTGGACCGATATAGATGATGCAAGAGTGTTCAAAATCCTGGACCTCGAAGACCTGGAAAGGACGTTCTCTGCCTACCAAAGACAGCAGGTAACGTCTGGCAGGGAGTGCCCGTGGGGATATGGGCGAGGTCTCACTGTTGCGAGATCACGCAGTTTCACTTGTGGTCTCAAGACACATCTCCCATCATTACCTCATGCCAACACTGCCAGATCGACTCAATCTGCTTCATCCTGTCATCCACATGCCAGTGCCTTTGTGTTAAAGTGGCCATTCATGGCTCAATGTGCCTGATTTTGCCCCTGACCATGCAGCTGACCATGTGTGAAATGAAGATGGATAAGCAAAAAACCCAAACAAAAGAAGAGACAGGGAATATATGAAAATAGCCCCCAGATGTGGCCACAGTTGGGTAATATTTTTGGATTGCTCTTCACAGCAACTGCTTCGTGCCTGTATTGGGTGGAAAATTTCTATCCCTCTCTGGCCAAGAAGGACTAAGTTTTGCCCACATCTACCATGGGTGGATCTCTTCTTTTATTTTTGTAGTGAGCCCAGAGCAAAATGTGAGCTTTGAACAAAAAAGCAAATCCCAAACCAAAATAGTGACACTACAGGCAAAAGTCTCTGCTTTTTAATCTCCTGCTCAAGCAATATGGCCCCAGTTTGGAAGGCATCAAAGCACATGAAGAAAATTAGACACTTACTTTACCCCAGGCAGGACCACAATGGGCAAAACCAATGAGTTTTTCAAGAAGGCAGGAGAAAAAACAAGGAGTAAGGCTGAAAAAAACATGTTCACCTGCTGAACGTCTGGCTGCGCTGCTGAGAGGAGAGAATAGCTTGTCCTGCTCTTGCCAGGCTCAGGCAGAGGGACAGTGCTGGGATGCAATGGACCCGACATATAAGCTCCTTAGGCAACGTGAGAGTTTAATCTCTTCCATAGGCTAATTGAGGGAAAGATCAGGATGGATTACAGCAGGGCAGATATCAGGAGTGACCCACCAGAATTACATGCTGCCCTGGTGTGTTTTGGGAATAGGTGACCACAGCACTGGATCTTTCCTCCAGCATTTCTGGAGCTTGACTCATACCTACTGAAGGGCATGTCTGAAGACAAGAAATGGAAGAAGAACAAGAATAGAAACATGGTGTGTCAGCAGGATGTTTTGCCCTCTGGCTTGCCTGCCCAAGTTCTGAATCACCTGGTGTGCTGTGGATTATTGCCAGGCAGGAATTTAACAATAATATGGCTTGGCCGAGGTCCTGCTGGGTGGAACAGCTGGTGAGGTTTGGGCCAGCAAGAAGAGGAAGATGCTGGGGGAGATGTTGCAAGGAAAGCTGGGATGCAGGCTTTTGGCCCAGATGGGGTGAGGACCGAAGAGCAGTTGAACAAGGGAGGCAGGGAGAGGGGTGGGACTGGCAGAAGATGCTGTGAGAGCATCTTGAAGGGAAACTGGGAAAGAGGAGGTAAAATCCCACCTATGAGATGCTGCTGGGGCTGAAGCCACCCTTGGGGGTATGATGCACAAGTTCCTTTTGGCTCACCCAGGCTTCATGGGTAGCAGTTTTGTGTGAGTCGAGTGATGGGGTACTTCCCCCTGGACCTGAGGGCATGGATTGCTCCCCTGCAGGTCCCCAAGGTGTCCCCACTTGCAGTCCCAGCATGAGTAGAGGGTGCCTGGCTGTGTGCCCGGTGTTGCCAGCAGCATGGCTCTGTGTTCAGTTGCCGTGCACACACCAGCATATGGGGTTAGATATGCTCCTTAAGATAACACATGCACACCATGGGGCACTTTGCACTCATTGGGGGCTGGAGGAGCAGCATGTGAATAGCCTGCCCTTTCAGGGAAGGACAATGAACTAATGCCTTATTAACTTGCAGCATTTTGAAGCTCTAGTGAAAGCTCGTGTCTCTCCAGAATAAGCAGGGGACGAGCAGGAATTTCTCCTCCCTGCTCCCTGTCTTGAGTGCATGGCCAAAAATCACTTGCACAGTGGTTGCACCTCACTTGTCTTGAGACACAGTGTCCACTGGACCTAGGGCATTGGGTGCTGTCTGTGTCCATGCCCTGAGCAAACCAAGGCTCTGAAACTGCATGGCTGAGTGGTACATCACTGTGGCCAGTACCCCAGCAGGGCTTGAGGGCAGCAAGTGGAGTCATATGTGGTGCAGAGAGCTCTCTGAGCACCCCACCAGTGGCTCTTACGGAGCTGCTGTTGGTGGGATTTAGCAGGTTTTATTGCCACAGTGCTTGGGAATCCCTAAGTAGTGCACAGACATGAGACTTAATGATGCACTTAATTTTAAACATCTCTTTAAATGCTTTTCCCATGCCACAGGCTGCGGTGTAAACACAGGCTATGAAGTGAGCTCTGGAGCTCTCAGGAAATGTCCTTTCCACTACTGAGAACAGGAGCCTTCAGGGTTTCCTGAGGCTCAGTCTGGGAGCATCCCTGCCCCATGCTGGACAAAGCACTGGTACTTGCCCTGAGCTGTCAGAAGAGCCTATATCCTCCCCATCCAGCCTGCTGAGGCTCTGCAAATGTGGCAGTCCCAAGTGAAGGGCTCAGACCCACAGCTGTACAAAATACCAACATTTACCAATCTTGCTAGATACAACAAAAAAAAAAAACAACATAAAGTCTGAGTTTCAGGCTGCAATGTGAGGACCCGGCAGGACTGGGGTTAGCTGCTTAAGGATGTGTGTGTGATGATGAAGAAAAGCAAGTCTAGGGCTGTCAGGGTTTACATGTGCTACACAGGAGTCTGCACCTCTGTCAGGGATGCTTTGAGAGCCTGAAAAGGGGGAAGAGGCTGGAACAATGCTGATAAGTGGTGGTGACACAGCCAGGGCAGTCCTGGCAGGTCCTGCAGCAGTGAGTGATGTAAAAGAGACAGGGCCAAGTGGAAAACATATGTGTTGATGAAGCAGGGGCTTAGCAGTGGAGCTGGGAAAGAATTCATCTCCCAAAAAAGGATGAAAGGTGAAAAGCCTTGAGCTCCTCTGTGCAAGCGAGATTGACCTACACAGGGGCCAGGGACAACAGGGGTGGGGAATGCTTGTAGGAAATGTGACTGCAGATTTAAAGCTTACTCCTTCTTACAACACCATCCTGCAGCAGAGGCTGGATCATGATTTGTGCAAGGGAAAGGTGCAAAGATGAGGCTGGCTTGAGGGCTGCAGGAAAGCGCTCTTGTAAACCAAGTGTGTTTGTACACATCTACCACCTCTGGTCATTGCCTGCCTTCTGTTAAAAACAAATAAATGAAATGAACCATTTTTGCACCTTGGAAACCTCCCTCCCCATCACAGAGGTGCTGGGTGATCTCTTGAGCCAAATACACACATAAAAAAATATGTGGCCCAGGGAATGAGGAGGGAAAACTGTTGTGTGTGTATGCATGTGTGTGCGGTGCCAGCTTTGCTGCACATCCTTCCAGTATAGCGGGGGAGCCCAGCAGGAGAACCAGGTCTTTGGAAAAGTGCAGTGTCAGTGGGGCATCGGGGTAGCATTTGGCCAGGCTGCCAAGCGCTGGAAAGGGTGGTTGTCCCTGTCAGAGGAGAAGTCAAGGGGACACTTGTTGCCATGGCAAATGGTAAAGTTTTGCTGTGGCCACATTTGCTCCGGGATGAACCTCTCATAATTTCCACTTGAAAACCCTGTTTTTCCTGGCAGTCACGTTGGCATTTCAGTCCTCCAGATTTGCAAAATCCAGCAATTTTCTTCCCCAGTGTGGCGGGCTGAGCTGTGCTGTGCCTTTGGGCCAGTGCTTGCCGACTCTTGCATAGAGTGATTGCAGGGCTTTGCCAGCATCTTCCCACCTCATCCCATGTCCCCTCCTCAACTCCTTGCACACCAGCACCTTGGCCTGATCCATTCAGGGAGCCACCTCTCCCCCTCCCATCAGCCCTCCCCTTCTGTGCATCTTCTAATCCTCACCACATTTTCACATGCATCTCTCCTATCTTGGTGCTGGGTAGACCCTGAGTGCCTCCTCATGCTGCCAAGCCCCCCCCCATGTTGCACCCTCCCCTTCTCTGTGATTCAGTTCCTTTTGGTTTTGCTGAGATCACTGAACTGCATGTGTTTTTACTGCCTTTTTCCATGCTTCTGCTATGGCTGTAGGACTTCTTTGTGAATGGTAACTCCAGACAGGTAAGCAAGCATCCTCAGGACCTTGGCACCCGTGAGTGGTGAGGGCAGGGAGAGCATGGGGCTAGGCATGTGGGGAACATGTGTGCTGCTGTTGGGGTTAACATGCTGCAAAGTGTGTCTTAAATCAGAGAGGTACAAAGATGATCAGGAGTAGCAGCTTGAAAGTTGATGCTGGGGAGGCTGGTAAGTAAGAGGCTTCCCTCTCTGCTGCGTGGGCTGATATCAAAGGCAATGTCTGAGCCAAGGGCTTGACTTTTCAGATGTAGGTTAACACAGAGAAGCTCTTACCCTGAGCATTTTCGCTTTTTAAAAGATGGAAATAAGTCATACCTATGGTTGAAAGCTCTTTTTCATCACAGAGCAGGCAAGGCACACAAGAGGGGCATCTGGTGGTAGGTGACTTGGGGCTCACCTGCCACTGCCTTTGCTCTGTGGCTGCATGCCAGGTCTGCTATGCTGATAGGCACGTAGTGTGGATCTGTAGCATGTGGGACCTTGCAGCTCCCGGTTATGTTCCATCCAGAAGGATTAAATAGCTGTCTTTTAATTGATTAACCTTGTTGAAACATGCGATATGGTAAATTAAAACTGGGGGCAATATGAACCCTTTGGGCAGCCTTGCAAAACTGGTGTTGTGTAGATCTGTCCATTCACCCACAAACGATTGACATATTGTTATTGGTTTGAAGGAAATACATTTAAGCTGCATAGGAGATGTAGGTGCTTATGCCACACCAATTCCTGCTTTCAAATCCCTTAATTTGGGAGAATTTCATTCAAAGAGCAGCAGATGCTGCAGGTTCCATTTGCAAGTGTGGTAGCTTGCACTGGTTTGCTTACTTGAGAGGACTGATGCGTGAAGGGTGATTGCAGATGTGTGTAGCAGGGGTTGAGAATGAGAGTGATTCTGAGTTTGTGCAGCAGCCTGTAATGAAATATTTCATGCAAGGGTTTAATGAAGTATCACAGATATGTATGCTAAGAAAGTCTGGCTTTATTTATTCAGCAGCGCCTGTGTGTTTGCAGATATTTAAATCTTCCCTGTCTGAGAAAATATTTACATTTCTAACCAGTGGCTTCAAAGCCAGCTCTGCTTTATGAAATGACTTACTGTGTTTCAGTTACAGGCGATGGGTTTTACCCATAACCCATGGTGACACTTCTGATTAATGGGGGCTGGCTGTGTATCATGCTGCTATGTGCTGAGAGTACTAAATGTCTTTGCTTCTCCACGGCTTTTCTCCAGGCGTTTCTTTCTCTTTTTTTTTTTTGCCTTATTTTGTTGTAGAAGGAAGATGCTATCGATGACACTTTGAGCTCCCGGCATAAAGTCAAGGAGCTTTCAGTCATAGACGGTCGGAGAGCTCAGAATTGCAATATCCTCCTCTCCAGGTACGGTTAACGCCTTCTCACCCTTCAGGAGGTGGGGGAATACTTAATACCTTGCCTTGGGCTGGGGGTTGCTGCTTATCCCTGAGGAGGGGTTTAATGACAGGAGCCAGCACAGGAGGAGAGACAGTGACACCTGAACACCTATAGCTTTACACCATGCATGGTGAGGTGACTGGGAGGGAAATGCGATTAACTGGGTCCGTGGCAATTCGCTCTCCCTAGGAAGGCCCAGGGGGCTGGTGGTACCTGGTGAGGTACCTTTTGCAAGGACTAGAAGGAGGATTGATTTCAACTTTTATCTTCCTCAGCCTGGGTTTTGTTTGCTCTTTGATGGCAGTTGAAGAGGGTCTCAGTTAGCTTGACAAAAGCACTGGGTATGAGGAGGGTGTAGGAAGCAGCAGCGTAACTCCCCAGGGCCTGGCTGCACACACAGGTGTCCTGTACCACATCTGGATTTCTGGATTGTTCCCCTGGGCAATTGTTGCCCTGCTGGGATACAGCCTCCCACATGCCCCTTGCCAGGCGAGCTCAGCGCTGCTACTAGCAATTTAGTCTAATCCCCATATTGCTGCCAAGGGGATAAAAGGAACCTTTTTCAGCAAGATAACTACTCCAATAAGACTGACTCCTGAGAAAGGAGAAGCTAGACTATAGTGGTCTGAAAAGGTGAACCATCAGCATAGCTGCTTGAGCACAGAACAACAAAACCCAAACAGCAGCAGAAAATGCTGCTTGTTTCTGACTCACTCAGAAAGAAGAAAAAAAAAATCATCCTAACAGCAGTAAAATATAGCTCCATTCAGAAATGCTCACTTTGCTTTCTGGAAGCACAGAGGCTTTTTTGCCACCCAGGACCAGCCAGGATGGAACACCATCACTGGCAGGTTGGGCTTGCAGCCACAGCTCTGAAATACTGTGTTTTCCCAGACCATGGGTTGGCAAGAGCTGGTGCTGGGCAGCCCGGCTGGTTTTCTATGCTAGAAAACATGTAGAGGCTGATGTCTGAAAATAAAACCCCTCTGGATAGGTAACTCACAGTCCCTGGTGCTTCTTCAAGCTCTGCCAGAGATGGTGTGCACACCCTGTGCATCAGGAGCCGTGTGCCACAGTGTTTGGTGGTAAAATTGCCATCTTTGTGGCTGTCTCTGCTCTGGGTTGCTTCTGGGGATTTTCATAGTTCCTAGTGGTCCAAATAGAAAGCATGATGATAAAAGCAGGGTTTAAAGCAGCAAGCAAATGAGTATGTGTGAGGCAGCCAGCTATTAGCAAGTAAAGCCATGGGATTCAGGGCACTGGCTGGGCTGCTCCCTGCCATACTTAGGCTGAGTATAGTCCGACTGGGTTTAGGTGTAATTCAGCCAGAGATTTAAGTGTCTAATTGAAAGTTAAGCACACAAATAGCCCCTTTGGTGGGAAGGGGAGCTACACCAGCACCTAACTTCAAAGTCATGTTATGTGTATTACTGGGTAAAGGTCTTCATTTCATCTCACCAGCAGACCTTTCTCTTCCAAGAAAGCAGTGGCTGGAAATGAGTCAATCCTACAAAAGGCACGACAGAGGCTACTGCCTGTCTGCCTTCCCCTTTGTGCCATTTCAAAGGATGGTCCCCAGGACTCTGATACAGCTTTTCCCAGGCGTCTTCACAGCACTGAGGCCCTGTGCAGATGAGTGGCTCTGAGGAAGCAGCAGCTTGTGTGAGCCACTTTGTGGGTGCTTCTGGGGTTTGTCCCATGTTGCTCCTGGGAATGAGTGGGAAACAGGGACAGCTAGGCAGGGCATTTCTGTAGCACTGCAGCAGCAGCCGAATCTACTCCTACCTGCACTTGTGCAAGGGACCACCATCAAGTTTCTGTCACTAAAATCCCTTTTGGTGATTTACTCTTGATGCTAAGCATCTAAAAGGTAGGGCAGTGTGGGGATGAAGCCCAAGCATCCTGCTGGTGGGCTCAGGTCCAGTCCCTGCATCTCCAGCAGTCTCCATGTGCCCTTGGGCAAACCTTTCATCTCTGCCTGCCCAGCTGCCCATCCCTAAGCTGGGCAGAGCAGCGAGTCCCTGGTCCCAGTGTTGCTGAGGGACTAGTCTTGCAGAGCAGCTTGCTGCAGCTGGGCTGCTGCTCCCCAGCCCTGTCACGCAGCCACCATGGGGATGAGCAGACTTTCACATGTGAAAGGACCTGCAAGCTTGGCCCCTGATTTAGCCCAGACGTTTGTAAGCTCACCAGGCATTGTCTGGCTTGACGCGTGGAAAGATTACAGCCAGCAAAATACTTTATCTCTCTCTGTAGATTTATTTTTTTGCCCATTTCCCTTGCTTTGGGAGAAATTACTGCACAGTGAGATCACTGGATTTTCCTCCGGCTTGTAATGCAGCACAAGAATATTTTTAACACTTTCTTTTTTCTTCCTGTTTCTGGAGAATGCTCTGGCGATGTCAGTACATTATCGAGTCTTCCTCTATGAACCCACCATATCCTTGATTTCACTTCCTGAACACATGCCTGTTTTAAGTGTTGTGTCCCACAAGGTGCAAATCAAGCCCTTGCTCCATCGCTTTCTGCCTGTGCACGGCTCGTTTGCCTCCTCTCTCTGGCGAGGCGGCATGAAGCATTTTTCTCAAGTGAATGTGGCTTTTCAAGAGGATGCGTCCCTTTCCCAGCAGAATCCGTATTTCCCCTTCACACTTATTACGTCCTCTGCGGGATTCTACAAAAGCCACACAAAATAGCCTTGCGCTTGTCAGGCTGGTGAGCTGTCACTTCGCATCAGCAGGCTGCTGGCTTTAAATCCCTGTGACAGCAAGTCCTGTGACCCCTTTCCTCTCAGACGGCTCACGTTCAACAGCTGCTGCCAACAATGATAATTATTGTGGTTATAGATAAGCTTCTAGCTTTCACTGGCCCCCTTCCCATCAAATTGTCTGAGAAGTTGTTTTCTTCTGGCGCCCTGCGCTTGCTCTCTGTGGATACAGGGGCAGGCTCTTGTTCTTGGCGCTGTGTTGTAATGATTCCTGGGAAAAGTTTTTTTAGTCTCTCTTTTTAAATACATTTTATTGCTGACTTTACTTTTAATGAGCAGGGCTTACAAAAGTCACCCTCGTCTTTCACCACCTTTCTGGAGATGATCACAGTAAAGCATATGCTTTAGGTGTTCACCCCCTTCTCTCACGAGCATCTGTGCCTCCTAGGGATCCCCCAAAATGTCCAAACACAGGCAGTGTCTGCTTTTCACTGGGGTGGCAGCTGGTGTGGCATTTATTGGCAGTCTGCGCTCTCGTGTCACTGCTTAGGTGTCAAAAGAGTCCTCCTGCAGCTTCATATCCCACCGCAGGTCATGTCCATCCTTGGCCACTGCCTTTGCATGGGACAGGTAGGATGTCATCACGGCAGGCAGCAGAGGGGACATTTTCCACAGATACTGGGTTTACTCCTCATACAGCAACCGTAGAGGCTGTCCTGGCTGCTGCTCAGCACACTCTGTGAGGTTCCTGCCTGAGGTGAAATTTTAACTCCTCGTTTTGTAAACCATCTCTTGGGATCTTCTTCAAGCAGGAGGTGAGAGAGGACCAGGTACAGGATGAGAAACATGGACTCACAAAGAGCAAGTATTTACTTGCCTGGTCTGTAAGATCCATCTACCTTGATAGAGCTATTCCTTCACTCCCAGTCTTGAACAAAAGATTTCTAAGCAAACCAAGCCCTGGCTATCCTGGTCTTAAAGACCAGCACCCTTCCTGCCTTAGCTTCATCTTCCAGAAGCTAGCTCGGTGGTCTCAGTCTGCTCTCTGAAAAGAAGCCAGGATGAAAAATACCTCCCTTGTTTAATTACTTAGTGATCAAGTCAGCTCCCAGTCTTCTTTTTGATCTGATGATCAGGTTGACTTCCAAGATCTCACATCCCGCTGTAGGGTGTGTTTCTGGTTTCAGCTGATTCCTTTGAGCCACATCCAGTGTTTCAGCATCTCTTGGCAGCACTGATTGCCAAGACTGGGGCTATGGGTTTCCTGAAAGCCCACAGACAGGTCTTTTCAACTGTGCAACTCTTCCCTGCCTCCTAGTACAGGGGATTTTGTTCTCAAACTGCATCTGTTGCAATGGCTTTAGCCATCACTGCAAGCTGGGCAAGGAACAGGATATTGGCAGCAGTTTCTGGGCTTTCCCTCTTTTACATTTAGATTATTTTATGAACCGCAATGCATTCATAAAACGTGAATTAAAATATGTGTGGTTTTACAATCAAAGTCTTTGCAGGGAGCAGTCACAGGGAGTGCTGCAGACATATTAAACTGTAATTAACTGCTTTTCTAGCTCAGGAATTGCTGAGGGCATTTTTCTATCTATCTATTGCCTCAGCTTGGTTCAGGCAGCTGTCAAATGAACCGCTGCCAGGGAAGACCAGGCTGGTGTTGCTTGCTGGGATACAGTGGTCTGTGGTTTTAGAAACCTCAAATTTGAGGCTAAGTCTTCAATTCCTTTTACGTCAAGTAGAGGAAGGACAGGGTAGAGGGGAGGCTGTTTTCTAGCTTCTTAACACTTCCAAGCATATTGAATCCCTGCCCCTCAAAAAAAAAAATAATCTGGAGGCTTTCCTGGGATGCTGAGCGTCTGCTTCCACAGATTTTTTATTTCTTTCTCTGTTTTCCTAGAGAGATGCTCCAATCAAAGGTGGCTGGGAGGGGTGGGAGAAGCAATGTTCAAATCCAAGAAAAGCATCAGAAATTTGCCATATTTTCTTTAGGGGCAGTGGGTTGAGGGGCAGCACTGAGCTGCTCCCCTGAGCCCAGGATGTGCTGTGCTGCTGACAGGGAGTATGACCCTCACTGGCCCCATGGCCTCTGGGGATGCTGACACTGCAGGAGCAGCATCGTTGGGCAAGAGTTATATATAAGCTATATATTTTTAATATGTGTATAATATACTACTTACAATACTTACAAGATAGTATAAAACAGGGGATGGCAGCCATGGTGTCGGGAGAGAGAATTGGCCAATGGCATTTGGCACCCATGCCCCACCCTGTTTGCATCGTGGCCAGGGCTGTTCTGTGCCATGTCCTGCACTGTCCTACCATGTTTCTCATATGTCTTTCTTCATAAGACACTGTATAGTGTTATCGTGTACTCCTCCTGGCTGGGAATTAACCTGTTCATGTTGCATGGGTGTGTAATGAAATGCTCCTGAACGTTGCCCAATTGCTGTGCTGGGAATAACGCTCCTTTTCCTCCATCTCCTAGGCTGAAACTCTCAAATGAGGAGATCAAACGAGCAATTTTGACAATGGATGAGCAGGAGGACCTCCCAAAAGACATGCTGGAGCAGGTGCGCAGCGTGTCTTGTGCTCCTTCGTAGTTGCTTCATGCTAAGACCACACTGTACAAGGCTCTCGGGACCAGACCACAGCTTTAAGAAGTCTGTCAGGGCCTCAGATTATTTAACAACTGCATGTTGAAAAAACACCCAGGAGGGGTGGAGCAGCAGAAAAGCAGTTTGTTTGTAGCATTGGCACTGGGAGTAGCGTGGCCTCTGTGCGCCCTGGGTCTGTCCTGGGACCCCAAGACTGGGCCAGTTGCCCATTTTGGGGCTGCAGCTTGAGGTTTGTGCTCAATGGGGGATCATTTTTGAAAGCTTGTTCAGCATTTATGCAGTCCTCAAAAAGAGAATCCCATTGTTCACCCCCTCTGAATCCCTTTGGAAGCATATTATGCACTGGTCATTAAAGCTGAACTGATACTTGCACTGTCAGCAGAGAAATAGGAGGATTCATTGCACAAAATTTTCATCTGCAAATAGGTAGAATTGCAGCAAATCAAAGTCCTCTGGCAGAGCTGATGTCAAAACCTCCTTGGAACAGATGTAGTACATCTGTTGTAAAACCAGAGCGATGGCAGGGCAGAAGCATGAGACACTAATGTGATGCAGTAGCGCAAGGAAAGTCACAGGGACATCAAAACCACTTATTTCACAGGTGCATTGGGTTCTCTGTCTATACAGGCTGAAAAGATAGTAAATTCAAGCATATAAATTACCATTTTGCTCCTGAAAGTCTGCCTGGACCTCCTGTCCACCATTGTGCTTTCTCTTATTTAGCTCCTGAAGTTTGTTCCTGAAAAGGGTGATGTTGACCTGCTGGAAGAGCATAAGCATGAGCTGGACCGCATGGCCAAGGCTGACCGGTTCCTCTTCGAAATGAGCAGGTTAGTGGCCCTGCGAACACATGTTTTTAGGCAGTGGCTGCACGGACTCGTTATGAAGTTGCTGTTTCATGGAGCCTGGCTGGGAAAGTAAGTAAGTAAGCTTACTGTTTTTCACATCAAGAAACGAGTAGAACAGATGGATAGGAGAGCAAGCAAGCTGCTCCCACCCATAAGGATCACTCGCGATTCTCCTAAATGAGGGTGCATCCCAGACAAGCATCAGCTGGGCAGAGCAGGATGGAGGGATGGGGATAAGAATCCTCTGAGAGAGGTACTGGCTCCCCAGGTTATGTCCTGACACATTTTGTCTCTCATCTGGGGACAAAAGCTCAATCTGGCACAACTCTGTGAAAGACTGCATCATCTGCATCATGACCTAGGTGGAAAGTGCTGTTTGAATGATAACATGATGCTCCTTTCCCCTTCATATCCTAAGGAATACTCAAGAATGATATATGCAAATTTTGCCCTGCTGTATAGATGAGTCCCACTCCTCATCTCAGGAACATCTCATCCCTGGGGCTCCTGAGAATATATGAGTTGAAAAGGAAATGTCATTTCTTCCTGCTCCTGGTAGCAATCATTTAAGGCTTAGAAGTCTACAGGGATGAATAACCTTATCTTTTGCATGCACGTCCTCTAGAGGTGCTGGTTTAAAATCTTGAAGCTCCTTATTTAAATTCAAATGAGTATTGAGCTCTTTGAATTGCTTAGTTGAACATCAAGCAAGTCAACTGTTCACAGAGTCAGTGAGTTTTACGATCCGAGACTGTACTAGGAGATCAAAAATAGAAACACTCCTGTCTTTTCTGAGAAATGCACCAATGAACACTGGGCTATGCACTGTGTAGTTGCTGAGTGTCAAAGACAGGCAGGATGGAGCTGTGAAGTTCAGACATGAGCCCTCAGGGCTGGAAGATGCTCAGAATTAGCTTTCTTATCACAGGTCACCTTTCTTCTTCACAGTCTCCTGTCCAAATGTTGCTCCTATGCCTTCATCTTTTGGAAAGCACAATGTGCTAATGCAAATATTTTCCTTGATTTCCAGCATGGCTTTTCAGTTTGTCCTGTGGTCTGTAACTGAGTGTGATGTCTTTGTCACCTCTGATTACTACAGTGACAACGTAAGCCCATGGCCTTGTCTGTGAGCACGTCTCCTGTGGGTCCTTGTTGTAAATGACTTGAATCAGACTTCCATTTGCGTACAAGTGAGATCTTGTTCAGCCAAAGTACAACTGGTGTGAGCAGAGCCATCCCTAACTCGCCCAGGAAGGGGCTGGCTTGGACTATATTGATGGCTTTCCAGCCCAGGACATCATTCTGAGAATGTGAAGGTCCAGTTTCATTAGTGCTGTTAGTTGGGAGAGAGTGAGAGAGACTGTGGAATTGCACCCTACCTTCCCTGAGATGGGCCCAACAGGCACAGGATACACGATACAGAGCATTCTCTCTCTTCTGTCTGCCTGGCTGAACACAGTGACTTAAGAGGTAGAGGGTAATGGCAACAGGGTCCTACCAGGCACAGCAGGCGAATCTCCTCTGTGAGTACCTCACCTTCATTTGTGCCCTTGCATGACTGGTGTAAGGCTCTTTAAGTGAATCCCCACACCTCTAGGTTGGAGATGTTGCAAAGGTTAAGTCAACCTATGCCCTGCTTCAAAACCACTTCCATGAAGAAAAAAAGACAGGTCATTGTCATAGAAAACTCTCTTCTATTGGGAAGATCTAGTGCGCCAGGCTGACCCACTTCTTAGGGAAGTCTGCTGCCTCCCTGGGACCCAGGTTAAAGATGTGAAGAGGAAGATTCCTACCCTGGTACGGCCCTTGGATTATTATCCACTATTGCTTTTTTGTGTAGGCAGTGATGAAGTTGCAACAACAAGGCTGAGGGCAATTGAGAGAAACTTTGGGGCCTTGGAACATCTGGTTAATGGATCAGGAGCACAAGTAGTGTTTTCCTCTATCCTTCCAGTACAGGGTATGACAAGGGAAGAAACAGAAAGAGCCAGCAGATCAATGCCTGAATCCAAGCCTGGTGTCACCAGCAGAATTTTGGGGAGTTTTGATCATGATCATGTTTCCACAACACCAGGCCTGCTGATGACACACGGAGTACACCTGTCCCCAAGTGTAAAAGGATGTTATCACAGGAGTTACCAGAGCTCATTGAAAGAGCTATAAAATAGATTTGAAGGGGCAGAGGAATGAAACCAAGCTCACTAGACATAAGCCTTAATGCAGCACATGGACATTTGAGGGACAGTGTGCTAGTGAGGTCCTTCAGTCTGCCAACTTAGTGGAGGTAGGGGATGGAGATCCATGTGGCAGCAAAGATGCAAGAGTTTTTGATGTGTTAGAAACCACATAAGCAACTGAGAATGGTCATGTAGGAATTAGGGCTTATCCCCCCCAGAAAGGTGGCAGGATAAATAGCCCAACTGAAAAGCATATACCCCAAGTCACACAGCATGAACAGCACAGGAGGAGCTGGAAGCCATTGTGCAACAGAAAGCCTATTACATAGTTTCCATCATGGTAACATGGAGGGATGATTTGTGGAACTGGAGTGCTGCAGTGCATAGCAATGCAGTCTTCAGAAGGAACAGGCAAGGAAAGAGAGGAGGTGGAGTAGCTCTGAATGTTAGAGTGTTTTTACTATCTAGAGCTTAATATTGACGATGATAGAATTGAGGTTTTGTGGGTGAGAATCAGGGTGAAGGCCAACAAGGCAGATACCGTGCTGGGATTCTGTTACAGACCACCCAGCCAGGATGAAGAGTCAGACAAAATATTGTATAACCAGCTAGGAGAAGTCTCGTGATCACTGGCCCTTGTTCTCCTGGGGGACTTCAACTTACCAGATGTCTGCCGGAAATACAATGCAGCAGAGACAAAAACAGTCTCAGAGGTTCGTGGAGATAGCCTCCTGACCCAGCTGATGAGCGAGCCCCCTGGGGAAGGCACCTCACTGAACCTGTGAGAAGGACTTGTGGGTGATGTGGTGGTTGGAGGCCATCTTAATCACAGGGATCAAGAAATGGTAGAATTGTCAATTCTCAGAGAAATAAGGAGATGGGGTCATCAGAACTGCTACCTTTGACTTCTGAGGGGCAGACTTTGGCCTGTTTAGGAGCCTGATTGACAGAATCCCTCGGGATGCAGTCCTGAAGGGCAAAGGAGTCCAGGAAGGCTGGACGTTCTTCAAGAAGGAAATCAGGCCATCCCCATGTGCTAAATGACAAGCCAGTGGGGAAGAAGACTGGTGTGGCTGAACACAGCTTTGGCTGGATCTTGGGAAAGAAGGGATTGCTTATGACCTTTGGAATAAGGGGCAGGCAACTTAGGAGCACTGTTGGGATGTTGTGAGGTTATGCTGGGAGAAAATCATAAGGGCCAAAGCCCAGCAAGGCCTTAATCTAGCTACTGCTGTAAAAGGCATTAAAGATGTTTCTATAAATACACAAGGAACAAAAGGAGGACTAAGGAGAATCTCCATGTTTATTTAGTATGGTGGGAACATAGTGGCAAAGAATTAGGAAAAGGCTCAGGTACTTAATGCTTTTTTTGCCTCAGTCTTTGATAGTAAGTCCAGTTGTTCTCAGGGTACACTGCCCTTGAGCTTGAAGACAAGGACAGGGAGCAGAGTAAAGTTCTTATAATCCAAGGGGAAATGGTCAGCAGCCTGCTACACCACTTAGACACACACAAGTCTATGGGGTTGGTTGGGATCCATCCAGGGTACTGAGGGAGCTGGTGGAAGTGCTAACTGAGCCACTTTCAATCATTTATCAGCAGTCCTGGCTGACAGGGCTGGAAGTTAGCAAATGTGATGCCCATCTACCAGAAGGGCTGGAAGGGGTATCTGGGGAGCTACCGACCTGTCAGCCTGACCTTGGTGCTGGGTAATGTTATGGAGCAGATCATTCTGAGTGCCATCATGTGGCATGTACAGGGCAACCAAGCAATTAGGCCCAATCAGCATAGGTTTATAAAGCCAGGTCCAGCCTGACATGATCTCCTTTTATGACAATGTGACCTGCTTAGTGGATGAGGCAAAGGCTGTGCGTGTTTCATATCTGGACTTGGACACCATTTCCCACAGCATTCTCCTGGAGAAACTGGGAGTTCAGGGCTTGAACAGGTGCATTCTTCAGTGGGTAAAAATCTGACTGGATGGCCAAGCCCAAAGAGTGGTGGTGAATGAAGTTAAATCCCATTCTCAGCTGATCACAAGTGGTGTTCCCCAGGGCTCTGAACTGTGGCCAGTTCTGTTTAATATTGTTATCAGTGAGCTGCATGAGGGGATTGAGAGCAGCCTTTGCAAGTTTGCAGATGACACCAAGTTGGGTGGGAGCGTTGATCTGCTTCTGGGTCGACAGGCTGGATCAATGGGCTGTGGCCAGTGGTAAGAGGTTCAACAGGGCAAAGTGCGAGGTCCTGATCATGGGTTAGAACAAACCCATGCAAAGTTACAGGCTCTGGGAAGAGTGGCTGGAAATCTGCTTGGCAGAAAAGGACCTGAGGATGCTGACTGACAGAGCTGAGTATGAACCAGCTTGTGCCCAGGCCAAGGCCAACGGCTTGCTGCTCTGTATCAGAAATAGCCGGCAGGGCCGGGGGCAGTGATCATCCCCCTGTACTTGGCACTGGTGAGGCTGTGCCTTGAATCCCGTGTTCACTTCTGGGCCCCTCACTACAAGAGAGACATCGAGATGCTGAAGCAGGTCCAAAGAAGAGCAAAGCTGATGAAAGGTCTAGAGCACAAGTGTTATGAGGAGCAGCTGAGGGAATGCTTAGGTGTATGGTTTAGTGGTGAACTTGGCAGTGTTTGGTTAACGGTTGGACTTGATGATCTTAAAGGTCTTTTCCAACCTAAACAGTTCTATGATTCTATAGTGGGCCTGTATCCAGCTGCATCACAAAGCCATTGGGAGCCCAGATTTCATCAGCATCTTTGCTAAGGAGTGGTTGTAAAAGAACTGTTTATTTTATGTATGTTTGTATTTTATAGCAATAGGGTGTAAAAATGCACTTGTTGAACCTGCTGAATTAAAGTTAAGGATATGCTTAAGAGCCCACCTTAGTGCACCCCAAGGCAGCTGTAGCTTCAGCTTTCATTTTTTTCCATCCCAGCATAGTTTCAGGGAGAATTATGGTCATAATTTTTTAATCACTGTGGCTCAAGCGTGCTTTGTAAGCAGAGCTGTCAGCAGCAGAGCAACTGAGCTGTGCCTGGAGCAAGCAATGCTCAACCTGCACCTCTTTTTTTCTTTTCCAGGATAAACCATTATCAGCAAAGGCTGCAGTCGCTCTACTTCAAGAAGAAGTTTGCGGAGAGAGTTGCAGAAGTGAAACCCAAGGTGGAAGGCAAGTGGCCAGAGCTGGTGACAGGCTCTTTTGCCAGCACAGGGAATGCTCATCTCTTAGGAAGAGCAATCCTCTATGCAAGGGCAAGCCCAGTCTGTGTGGAGATTGCAGTGACACAGGGGAAGGGAGGGAGTTGGTGGTCACTCTTTGGCCATGAGGACACTGAAAGGGTTGCTGTAAGACAAGGAAGCCAGTGTGCTTTCATGGCAGGGGGTAATGTCCCATACTTCTCCCCTTTCAGCCATCCGTGCCGGCTCCAAGGCAGTGCTGCAGAGCAGCAGCCTCCAGCAGCTGCTGGAGGTGGTTCTGGCCTTTGGGAACTATATGAACAAGGGCCAGAGAGGCAATGCCTTCGGGTTCAAGATCTCCAGCCTCAACAAGATTGCGGATACCAAGTCCAGCATTGACAAGTGAGCAGCTCCTGCCCATGTATTTGGTAGCATCTGTGGGACCCAGGGATGTTGGGGAGACAGGATTCAGAGGGAAGCTGAGCTGTGGATCAGCATGAGGATTGATGGGGCTTTCCCTCCTGAGCTAGCTAAATGGTAGCCAAGGCTGATTAGGAGGCTCATCCTCTAAATGCTTTTTTCTGCCTTTGAGAAGCCAAGAACCATCATGCTGTGGCACAGTAGACGCAAGAGGGGTACCAGGGTCTCCTCCCCATAGGAATCTCCTCTGCAGCACCCCTGCCCCCCAAGCTGCCACAGCCGTGGCCTGGTTTGCTCTCTCCTGCTGCAGCCTCCATGCCCAGAGCAAGAGGAGCTGCATCAGATCTCAATCCTGCTTGGTCTCATCCATCAGTAAAGACTATGGGAGCAGTGGTGCCTGAGTCACCTCCCCTGGGTCCCTTCTGTGGTGGGCCCTTGCTAGCAGGTACCATGTTTCTCTGCCCTGTGGTTGTGCATAGGGCAGACCCATTCCATGTCTGCAGACAGGCAGCAAGCAGTATTCTTGCAGAAACTTCAAGATAGTTCATTACCAGGGTTGGGATTTATCCAGCATATTTGACTGAGCTCTCAATTCCCTGTGGTCCTGCCATGCTGACCTCACCACTCCTCTCTCCTAGGAACATCACTCTTCTGCACTATCTCATCACTATTGTTGAAAAGAAGTATCCCAAAGTTCTCCGCCTGCATGAGGAGCTGCGAGACATCCCACAGGCAGCCAAAGTCAAGTAAGCAGGGATTTAAGTGTGCTTTGGGAGTGCTGGGAGCATCTCTCCCCTCGTTTCAGCCTGTCTTTCCATGTACCCTCCCCTGCTTGCGCTCCTGGCCAGATTCTGTAGGGCAGGCTGGGTTGTGTGCTTGCAGCCACATTGGTCTGAGAGCAGCCCGGCCGGACACAGAAGCAAACATCACCTGGTGGCTTTAAATCCTAGCCCTTGCAGCAAAGGCCCTGTGAGCCTGTGAGCCTCCAACCACAAGGGAGGAGAACTGCTTGGAACAGCCATTTCCTGTTGTTATCTCACCACAGAAGCATTTAATTAATTTCTAATGGTATGTTAAGTAATCCAGGAGGAAGCGGTTGCAGTGTGGCTGCAGATAAAGGGCAGCTGTTTATCTGCGTGTGGTGGGGAGGCTTTGCTGTTAGCACACGCAGGACCAGGCAGTGGTGTAAGGAGCTCACCTGCCTCCGGGTCCTGCCTGGCCCTTGTTTCACCACCAATATGGAACTTCTGGTGTTTGCAATGAGCTTTTAAACCCTGCCTGCTGCCTCATGAACTGTTTGGAGCAAGTCTGTTTGCCAACAGAGGCCCACATTCAGAAAAGCCCTTAAACACACACTGAATTTTAAAAGTAGGAGAAATCTTGTCGTTGTGCTGCAAAGCCCTCAGTTATGTGCTGAAGTCCCTCTGAAATCAATGAGGCTCTGTTTCGGTTTTAAAGTTCAGGGAGAGCTTACAGGCTTTGCTGCTTCAGGGACCTGAGCAGTGAAGATCACACATTTCTGCAGTCAGCACCTGTTTATGTTAGCTGTGGACATAGAAAGGGCTTAAAAACTGCACCTTTGTAGGGAGGGGATGACAAATATGCACAGAGTTTATGGCAGCTCAAGGGTCTTTCAAGTTTCAAAGTGCTCTTGTAGCAATAGTGAATTCCCCGTGGAAGATGTGTAATGTACAAAGCAAATATTCTTGCATTTAAAATGTAAAATAATTGTCAGCTATAAGGATTAAATGAAGTGACAGGACAAATCTTGGCATGCAGGGAGGAGTGTGTGGCGGCTGCACGTGTAGGCATTGGCTGAGAACATGTTTGAGCAGGGCATGCTTCTCGCCGGTGGTGGCTCCCTCTTTCTTGTGCTCTGCAGCTGTTGTACAGATACATGTATGGGAAAGAAAACGTCTGCATAGAGGGGTTTTTCCTCCCCCTTGAACTTTATTATTGTGCTCTAAACTGGACACCATATGTAATACTTGGGTTTGGTCCAATCCAGAGCGTAACCAAAAAGTTCCTAAAGCTCTGGAACACCCTAAATTCCCCCCAGCCCTGCAGCTGTGAAGCAAAATTGCCGCCTCTGTCAATCCCACCGCTAGTAATGAACTGCTGGAGCACAGGGCTCCCAAAACTGCATTTTCCCAGACTAAACCTGCCAGGAATGCTTGCCCTGTGACCTGATGTCAGCATTTCCAGAGACCCCAGCCCTAGGACAGACACCCCTGGAAAGACGTCAAGCTTGTGGTCATCAAGTCTTTGTGAGAAAGCTTCTCCTCAGATGCAGTGGTAGAAACCTGTAATCACTTGAACTTGAAGCTCATTAGGAGTTTGAGCCTTGTGTAAACAAAGTCAGCGCCAGATGTGATGATTTATTTTTGTTTCTCTATATTTGGGTTGTCTCCCTTTATGCAAAGCTCACTGCTAGGAAGGATGCTTTACATGGCATTCACCTAACCTTGGTACCCTGAAAAACTGCCTGCTGTGTGCTGTGACAAGAAGCCTATCTTCTGCTGGCCCTCAAGAGGGGAAGAGAAATCTGTGCCCAGCAAAGCCCTCTGCTGAGCTGTCCTTTTGCTTGGAGAGGTCTGGAGGCTGCTGAGCTTGCTAAGCCTGCACAGTCCCTTGGTTCAAAACACACAAAAGTGCTTTGCTTTAAAGCAAGCAACTGCAGCCACTTTCAGATAGGCAGCTGTCCTAACTTAAGAGGCTGTCAGCTCGATTTGCAGCTCGAGACATGCTGCTCTACAAACAGGAGGCGATGTATGCATTGCTGGGGTCTTTTCAGTAGAAAAACATGGTTTAGTTGGTTGGAAAGCAGTAGAATTTGCTGGGGAAGGCTGAAAATTAACATCCTGCTGTTTCCAACAGCATGACTGAGCTGGAGAAAGAAATAAACACTCTGAGGAGCGGCCTGAGAGCTGTGGAGACTGTAAGTATTACTTTAATCAAATATAGCCCAGCCTGGCTCTGAGCACCTGGGCATCCCTCCTCAGGGAGACAGGCAAAGGAGCTCCCAGCAAAGCTACTTTTATCTCACCTGCTGGAGACCTCTTTGTATTTCCTCCCTCCCCTGCACTTGTGCTTGTCCTCCTAGGTCTGTTTTGGCACCAAAGTAACAACCATGTGTGGTTAGGCATGTGCATGGTTTACATCTAATATGCCAAGAGAGGTTAAGTAAGTCTAGTGATGATGTACCTGGGAGGTACAGAGGGTCTCCCTTCATCTGCCAAGCTGCAAAGGGCTGAAGCTGAGGCTGGGAAGCACTCTTGCAACACAGATGGAATGATAGTGAAATGATGAGGTACACTGAAGGATTCACTGTCTTGCTAAATTATGCTGCTTCCACATCTCTCTTTCAGGAGTTGGCTGGAAAAACAGACTGTGGGCATAATATTGTAAAATGGTGATCTGTAGTCTCATGCATGACAGGAGGGAGCTGCAATGGCAATGCAGCCAGTACCCATTGCACTGATGCAGCCGCACACAACAGCACTGTCAGAGGCCAATGGTATTTGTGTCATTCATCACCCAGGGCCTGACCAGATTTATGTTTTATTTTCCCAAAGGAGCTGGACTTCCAGAAGTCCCAGGTTCAGCAAGCAGGTGACAAGTTTGTCTCTGTCGTCAGCCAGTTCATCACGTTAGCCAGCTTCAGCTTCTCAGATGTTGAAGATCTTCTGATGGAAGCAAAAGAGCTGGTAAGGTCACCAGTGTCCTTGAGATCTGGGTAGCATCTGAGCCTTTCCTTCAGCCAACAGGGGAGGAATGGTCCCAGCCTTCTCAGAGGACATGTTGTGTGTTAAAATCTGAGATATCTCCCCCATAAGATCATGTGAGTGTCCTACTGAGGCCCTGACATGCAGAAGGTGCTAGGCTGCTCTTCATGGTTGGTTTGGGGTGGGTGGGTAGGTTCATCCCTGTCTGTCCCCAAGGCCTTTTTCCTGCTACACAACACAACATGCTGGAGGATCGCAGGTCAGGCCAACGGACTGCTTCTAGGGCACAAGATGTGGTGTAGAAAGACATGAGATACCTATATATCTTTTGGAAGTGCAAGGGGACAACCATGGTAGAGTTCCATCCATTGGGGAGGAGATAGTAGGTCATTTGCAAGGACCTGAGTTTTGGTGAAGAGCTTTTACTCAAGGACTTGCTTTCCTTTCCATGTCTAAAATGGAAGTATACCAATTCTGTTGGCTTTAAAGTCAGGAGTATGGCAGCTGGGGGTCATCTTGGCCAATGAAGGATGAAGGTGGCAAGAAAGCGGGCTTTCATGTCTGGTGTTGGTGGAAGTTAAAAATGTAGCCAGGTCTTCAGGCTGGACATGAGGTCACCCAGAGGTTGACATCAGAGACAACTCAGGCTGCCCAAGTGACCTCACTTCCATAGGACAAAATGGCATCCAGTGCATAACTTAATTCTGAGACCAACCCAGCTCTTCTCTCAAGAGAAGGAGAGAAGCTCAGTGGCATAAATTGAGGTCAACTGCAGGCCTGGTTAGAGCAGCTACTTAAAAGGTTCACCTTCCCCAGAGTAATGCCTTGGTGAGTGTTTTGCAGCCTACTGCCATATTGTACTTTTCTCCCTACCACACTGATTTAAAGCATAGCAAAGAGATGGCTGTTGGCTGAAGCTTGGGGGTTCCAAGCATCTTTTGCTTCCCCTCATTCAGCAAGGAGGCATACAGCTGGTTTCTATTTCCTCCAAGAGTAGACATCCAGTTTCTCTTCCTTGGCCTGGTCTTCATCTTGATTGAAGTGGCAGGGAGATAGTCCAGCATAGGCCTCTAAAAGAGGTCCCATCTTTGCCCTACTGCATGAGCTCCCTCTCCAAAGACAGAAGTAACCAAGTGCTACCACCTCTTTTCCCTGGTTGTACCAATGTCCAATTGGTACTGTCCTTCAGACCATCCACCCGTGCTTAGGCATTGTAATTGACCATTGCCTTCCTGAGGCCATGGCTAACCCTGGCCGCCGTTTTAGACTGTTGATGGTAACCTGGCAGATCTTCCCTGCAGTGAGTTAGGACTGTGGAGATGGTGACAAACACTCTTCAAACTGTATTGTTTTGTGCTAATTTGGCTGGATCTGGAGAAGGTCGTGGTCTGCAGTGCCCACTGAGGTCCACTGTGAAGTAACGTACAGCTGTTCCCATGGTTATTGGATATGATAGGCTGTGCAGAGTGTACCAGCTCTTCACTTTTTAAACACATATCCAGATTCAAATTGTGTTACTGCTTTCTCTTGGGAAAGAAGAAACATCATTGTTTCATGAATTTAATATCCTGTGAGGGTAACATTTGCAGCCTTCCCCATCTCCACCAAATCTGCTGTAATGTGGCAGAGAATATATTGATGAAAATTAGCAAGAATAACCTCAATTCTTTTGACTTACATGGTTGTACCTCTCAGATTCCTCCCTGCATCTTGAAGCGCTAAGTCTCTTAAGTAAACAAAGAAATAAAAATGCCATAAATGTCTTTTGAAGAGCCTGGGGCAGCCCTGCAAATGAAACTAAATCATACAGACAGGCTTTAAGAATGTTCCTCTTGGTCTACCCAGCAAAATCAAAGCAACTAATAAATCTGTTTGTCCTTTGATATTGTTTTTTGTTTCTTTTAAGGATGCTTATCATCAGAACTTGCCATCACAATTTTAACAAACTTTCTGTGCACAAAGAGTCTCCTTCAAATTGGAAGTGAGAACAAAGGATGTAAGTCCCAAGGACAACTCATGGGCTCCTTGGGGACTGGGACTCATTGGCAGATTGTGGATGTCCTGTCCTGACCTTTGCTACAGCCTTATTCGACTCCCTTACATTTATGGAGTGCAAACAGCACTAAAGGCTGGAAAACTCCCTGTTTCCCTACCCAGGACTGTGCCTGAGCCCAGGCAGAAATGTCTTTTAGAAGTTTCACCAACACATTTGGTTTCAATAGCAGAGCATGTGGCAATGATAAATAATACCCCAAAAATACTTCAAAGAAAAACTTAAAAGTGCGAGTTTCCTTTCCCCTGCCGTGTTTACTATTAGTTTTATGTCTTCAGGCCCACAATATTTTGCTTCCTTGTTTTTACTGCTGCTTAGTTAATAAAGTTTTGCTGGGGTGGAGGGATGCTCAGCAATGCCAGAGGCAAGAAGGGGAGAGGGGGCTCAGGAATGATCCAGGTTGCTCTTACAGGGCAGCAGGTAAAACATCAGATGATTTATTTCATGTTTAAGTCAAGGTTTGATGAAGCAAAGCCCTGCTCTCTGCCATGGCTGCTGGAAGTGTTTCTTTATGGTCCATCAGGTTAAAAGTTTCTCATGGGAGGTTTCACCAGTGTGGTGGGCATCTCCAAGGCTGATGGACCCCTGTTTTCTCTCTCCCAGTTTTCCAAGGCTGTGAAGCACTTTGGAGAAGACACAGACAAAATGCAGCCTGACGAGTTCTTTGGCATCTTTGACCAGTTCCTTCAAGCTGTGACCGAGGCCAAGCAAGAGAATGAAAACATGAGGAAGAGGAAGGAAGAGGAGGAGCGCCGGGCACGCATGGAGGCACAGGTGAGCAGACACCATTGAGTTCAGCAGCACCCCTGGGGCACCTGGAGATGGCAACCATACTGTATTGTACCCGTGGTGGCCACTGTGGCACAGGAAGCACTGAAGGCTGGGCAAGGAATGTTTGTGCTTTAGGCCCACTGGCTTTTCGCTGTTAATTGCTTAATTAATTAATGACCTTGGGTTTGTGAGATGTTGGAGCTAAAACATAAAACAAAGCTGGTGCTGCCTGTGTGCTGTTGTGACCCATCAGCCATTGCTGTGGACCTCAGCCTATGGGATGTATCAATAACCCTTACCAGCTCTTGCATACTAAGCACTGGGGTGGGATACCGCTCTTGTTTCACGAGTTTGTGGATCACCATGCATGTGTTGGGCACTCCTACAACCACAGCCATGAGGGTGAGGTGTCTCCTTTCCTTCCCCACCATGGCACATAGCTGAAGGAGCAGCGGGAGCGGGAGCGCAAGGCGAGGAAGGCAAAGGAGAGTGGGGAGGAAGGCGGTGAGTTTGATGACCTCGTCTCGGCCCTGCGCTCAGGCGAAGTCTTTGACAAGGACCTGTCCAAACTGAAGCGCAACCGCAAGCGCATCACCAACCAGCTGGCCGACAGCAGTCGTGAGAGGCCCGTCACCAAGCTCAACTTCTGAACAACAAACTGCAACAACAAAACCCAACAGAAAAATGTGGGGTGGTCGTTTTGAAGTGGCATGGGGGGGTTCTTCCCATTATACTGCCTTGCCATAGAAAGTGAAACAGTGGCACACTCTTTCTCCCCACGGGTGAGTGTGTACGTGTGTATATACTGTGTATATAGTCAGATCGGGAGCATGGATGGAGGTGTGTCGGCAGCCCACCATGATGAGTGTCAGCGCTGCCTCCTCCCCTCCAACCCACTCTGAAAAGTAGTTCTCCCCATGCACAAGCACAATGCCGCATCTGCGGAACAAGAGAGGACCCAACCCAGAGACACTGGCGGTCCCCATGGGCCTCGAAGGCAATGGGAAGCTGCTCTCCTGCCTGGAACGCCCCAGGCTGTTTGCAGGGGACACCTTGCACACAAGCCGAGTGGTTTAAAGAAGAAAAGAAAAAAAAATACAAAGTTGACTGAACTTTAATCCATTGGTTGTTTTTTCTTTTCTCATTGTTGTGATTATTCCAAAAACTCGCAGATCCGTGCTTTCGTGCTGGTTCCTGAGCTCGGTGCCATGGGTGCTCCCAGCAGTGCTCTTCCCATCATCCTTGGGAAATGCTCTTTTTCCTCTTACCGCCACCTTGCTAAAGGAAAAGTTTACCCCAAAGTGCTTACTGCTCTATCGCCGCACAGATGTATTTATACTTTTACAATGTTTTCTGGCCCAGAACGGTGGGAAGGGTCGGTTCTCAGAGGAGACAAAGAGCATAAACTTTTGTGTTGTAATTTTTATTCTTCCTTTCTGTTCAATGGGACAAACTGTATCCTCTGTAAAGGTGGGTCAGGACCAAAGGTCTCTGATACACAAAGGGGCTGGTGCAAACCCCACCTTCTTTCAACACCCCTTTCCTCTTTTCTTTATCAGACACACAGAAGCAGTGATGCCAAGAAACGCTCATCTCTTAGCCAGGTCCTTTATTTGACTGGTTTGCTGTTTGTTGTCATTGCAGATTTGTAAGCAGAACTACCTGTCAAATGTCAGTCCAAAAAAAAGATTAAAAAAAATAATAAAAATAATTCAAAGCTCTCAGGGAGTAATAATTTAAGGGTTTAGAAAATTAAGAATTGGAGAATAAAAAGTAACCACCATTAACATATGAACGTTTCTATTCTTAAATTATGCTGAGTATATAGAGGACTGTTACTTTTTACTTTTATTTATTTGTGGTGTGTTTTTTAAGAAAACAAAACAAAACCTTTTTATACCACCAATGCTTTTGTGATCCTTTTTTGTTTGTTTGTTCTTTTTCCTGTGGAGAGATGAGTTTGTCCCTGTTGCACTAGATATTAACACTATTTGAACCAAGGTTGGGTTGGTTGTTTTTTTTGTCAGATAATTGGTATTACTGGTGGGGTATGGGATGTCAGTTAACGATATGTACTGTATAGCAAAAGTGCTGTTTAAACTGATTTGTATAAAAAGAAATATGGTTCTAAGCACCTGAAGGCCACGGGGTCTGCGTGCTGAGTGAAAGCTGTGAAATCTCTTGTCTAACCAGAGTTGTCAAGAGCTGTGGTTTTACCGTTTTGTTCTTTTCTTCATTGCAACTTTTGAAGCACTGTAGATTAAAAAAAAAAAAAAAAGAAAAAAAAAAAAAGACAAATTTATTTCTGAGTAGCATTTAAAGCAGTAATAAATGTAATAAATAAAGCAGGTAAGTGCAAAAACAGCGTCCAGCACCTCATATCCATGCAGCTGCAAAACCTGCAGGTTATGTTCAAAGGTGGAGTTAAGCACTTTGCTTTAAGAAGGAGGGGGAAATAAAAGCAAAAGGCAATGATAATACTGTTCCTTAACTAAAGTGCCTCTATTTATATTTTTTATTTATGGCTGAAAAAAAAAATGGGATTGATGATACAATTGAGGGAATGGACTTGGGGAGGGGGGGGGAATTGAAAATATATAAAGTTAAAAAAAGAAGAAAAAAAGGTTAAAAAGCCGCAGTCTGGCCTTTGATGGTTTAAGGAATGGTTGGTCACATGTTGCAATTCGAAAGGCTGTGGGAGTTGCAAAGGGCAATCTCCTCCCGGGGCCTTGGGTGCAGGGCTCAGCCACCAGCACCCAACCCCGGCTCCTGCCTCCGCGACCCCAGTGCCACATCAGGACCTTTCCTGACAGATTTCCTCTTGCCCTTCCAAACCTGGTTATCGTTTTGGGGTTTTCTAATATTGTTTTACAACAGCCTCGTTACCGGGCTAAGTTTGCCATTTCTTTGTTTTCTTTCAAAAAAATAGAAAAAAAGGAAAAAAAAAATCTTTATAAATAAATACGAAGGCTGTGTGCAGGTAATTCCATGTGCCATTGTCGAAAACTACTTTTGGATTGGTGCTGGTGTAAGGAGCCATTCTTTCCTCTTGGGTGTGTATTTTAAAGATGATTTTTTTTGTTAATAATGCCAAAAAAATCCATAATAATTTGTAAACTGAAGTATATGTCTTGGAGCTTATTAGCTTTGTAGTGACCAAGGTAGTCTGTTAGATGCAAGGATGTTAGTAGTCTTAGCTAGTGGGAAATGCTGTGTAATGTTATGAGACTGTACATTTTCTAAGATGGCAATATGCAATAAAGAAAAACAATTTCGGTGAGTGTATGTGGCAGAGACGGAAGTTAATGTTTTTTTTTGGGGGGGAGAAAATAGGATATTTGGGGATTGAGACAGGTGTTAAAGAACAAGCCGTCCACAGGTTGCTGTTTTTTGGGGGTATTCGCAGTCATTGCTGGTGTTGGCTGGTAGCCCTGCTTTATCAGTTTCCTGTGTGCTGGGTTTTAGATGGTCAGGTGTTCTTCCACTCTCCTGTCTTGCAGCACAGTCCCCCACTTGTGGGCTCTGAAACACCTCGCAGTTAGCAGCCCCATTCAGTTCTCCCACTGTTGTTGCTGATGCCTGCTCCAGCCTTGGTGATAAGCTTTTCTAGGTGCATGCAACTGAAGCAGCCGCCTGGTTTGAATCGTGGGGTCAGATACGTCCCTTTCTGCAGCTGGTGGCACCAGACCAGTGCTGCCTGGGCTGGCTGGCAGTCTGTAACAACCCTATCTAGACACACTAGAGATGTTTTCTTGGCAGTAGCCCAAACCCTTCTTGCCTATTCACACTCACCATTCCCACACACCTTCCCATCTGGGCTCTGTGTTGTTTTCTTCTTTTCCAACGCTCTTTGCATGAGTGATCTTCGCAGCCCTCGACACCCCCAGACCTCACCGTTTGCAGCGATGGGAGCATTGTGTTCAGACCCATATGCTTTCTGATGTGTTCAGGGCTTTCCCCGGTACAACCAGTAAGCTGGCACTGAGCCAGCACAGATGGGATGTCTAACACATCCCTGGGCTTGGGGCTTCCTTTGGTGTGATCCTAACCAGCATCAGGCCGGCATACACGGCAGCACTCTCCTATTTATATCCCATGGCTGGTGTTGCCAGCCACAGAGCGTATTTACGGCCTGGCATTGGTCAGATTTGGGCTGGCAGGGAGCATAGAGCAGTGGTGAAGGGCACAGCTACTACCACAGCACCCAGCAGTTGGGTGGGTTGGTGATGCCCTGCAAAAGCAGCCCCAGGCTGTGTAGCAAGGAGATCCAAGCAAAAGGGGAATGGCTTCAGATGCTCTTCCCTTCATAAGTCCCCATGTCCCTAGCACAGGGAAGCTCTGGGATGCATCCATAAATGCAGTAATGCCCAAGCCCTACAACCCTGTGAGGACCTGAAATTCTGGTTAATGGCAGATTGCAGGTATCCTGGGCCACACCTGTGTGTGACAGGATGGGCCCCAGGACAGGCTCAGGGTGGCAGTGGGAGATGTGAGCAAGGACAGGGCATAGCTTTTCATTCAGCCAAGATATCTGAGGGGGAAAAAAGCCTAGCAACATGCAAGCTTCCTAGCCTGCAAACCCTTCCTCAAGGCTGAAATAGCAGCAGGTATGGCTTGAGAACATAAACTGGAGTTACAAAGGTGGTTATCCCAGAGATAAGAGGTCTGGGGTAGCACATGCTAGGCTGGTGCTTAGTGAACCCATGTTGCCAGGAGCTCATATCTGTGGTGGCCTGGCTATCTGGGATTACATCTGAAAAAGGGCTTCTTTGCCCCAAATCCTGTCTGCTCCCTCCAGTTAAAGCCATGAGGAGGGTGTGCTGGATGGGACAAACCTTCCCAGACCCAATGGTGCCAGGGGAGTTGCTGGACATGGCACACCCGGAGGTCTTGCCCCATGGGGCCACCTGGGTTGGTGGCACCAAACCTGCTGAGCCAGCCTCGTCTGAGCTCTGCTCCAGCCCCACGGCTTTCTCACTGTGAGGGCTGGGGTGCCTGGGAGTCCTGCCAGAGCCAGTGTCAGGTGTCACTCTCCGCACCCAACCTGTTGTCCTTGGCATCACGCAACAGCTTGGAAAAAATGAGTCAAGATGTTGGGGCAGTGACCTGATGCAGACACAGCACTGCATGCAAAACCCAGCTCAGCAAGTAGGGCAGACATGGGTCAACGGGGAGACTCCTGGCCCCCAGCCCTGCCGACATCACTGCCCCTTTGGTGCCACTGGCAAGGGGTGGCAGGGTGCTGGGTCGGCAGGAGCTTGCTGGACTTGATGTCCGAAAATGTTTGTTTATTCCCAAGGGAGGGTACAGTGGTACCAGTGGGTCTGTCAGGCTTTGCCGTGCCTCCTGCAGACCCTCAGGAAAGGGTGAGCAAAGTGGAGATGCTGCAGTCCTGCACTGCAGCTGGACCTGGCTCTGTCCCCACTGCCTATGTCACAGCTCAAGCAGCTGCTCTAGGGTAAAATTGCACTTTGCCGACCAAAATCATGCTCTTGCACAGCCTGGCCACCAGATGTGTGGTCTTTGTGCAGGGCCGACACTGCTGAGGCACCCCAAGAACAGGCTCATCCCTCAATGCGGAAACCAGTGTAGCAATAAAACCCCACAAACACACCTGTGCTATGGGGTGAACATGCCCTTCGGTCTGTACTTCTGGGAGACAAGGGGGGCAGAGAGGGTGGGAGAGGACACGCTGACACAGAGGCTAACGGGTGCGGGAGGGAGGCTATGGGCCATCACCATTCCCTCTCCTGCAGCCAATCCCATAGATACTTGTCCTGTGGGATCTCCTCCTGGCGTTGCTCAGGGTCCTGCAGTATATCCACGTGAAACAGAGCTCCCCATTTGAATCCGATGTGCTCTGACATGAAACCTCTGAGCGTTTCGTATCATTGTCAGCCTTAAACCCGGCTTGGTGCGCAGGCGGGCCAGGGAGCTGAGAGCTCTGCGGCCGGGCCCCGGCAGAGCCTCGGGAAGGGCAGCACCACCATCTGCTGGCACTTTCCACACTCCGGAGCTGTCAGGGGCTTGGGGGTACCGGAAGCTTTTCCGTCTGCTCCAGTTGGCGCTTGTGTACCTTCACATAGCTTCTCTACTTCCCCAAGCTCTGTGCAAAGCATCCCCTGCGCTCAAGACAAGATGAGGGAGCCCCAGCCTTGCGCTTTGATTAGCTCCCGACCCCTGCCTGAAACCCTTTTTACTGTGAAATCAGAGTGTGAAGCACTCGGGAAAGACTTAATTTCTATGTCAAACCTTTCCAATTTAATAGCGGGGGAGATCACCATCTGAGTGACATTTTCTGGGAAGAATCCACAATTCAGATGCTGTGTTAAAAACTTGACGTGACCTCAGGGACTGGATATTGCCAAATGATCTGTAAAATGCTTCAGACTGAGCACAGGAGCCACAGGCACAGGTCAGGAAAGAGCACAAGTGCCATGGCACATTAGATTTCACTGAAGAAATAACTGACCTGGTTATTCAGAGCACTTTTTATCCCTGATGCTGAGATCAGTTCACAGACTGTCACTAGGTCAGGTGAGCAAATTACATTTACATGGTTGTGAGGGCATTGCGGGGTGAGCAGTTTAGGAGAAATCTGTCTTGCTGCTTTTGTCCACATCTGTGACCCTGAGGGGTTTTGATTTGTAGGACACATCCAGAGGGTTTCATTCCTCACTGGCTGCAGCACCAGCATCTCCCCAGCTGCCTTTCACTGTGGTGGGGTGTGCTGGCCCAGTGCTACCTGTCAACCTTACCAAGGAATCAGCACAGTGCCCATGAGCAGCCCCAACCTGGGGACAATTTCCACACTTCATTGAACCTCTCTGGCCAAGCCACCCAGCATAAACCCAAGTGTTTAAGCCTGTCCATCAGTAATGCTAGCAGAAGCAGAGGGAGGGATTCCTGCTGCCTTCAGCCAGACTTGTCCTGGGAGAAACAGGGGTGTTCCTGCAGATGTGGAAGGGCAGGCAGCCCTTCACCCTTGGAGGGGTACCATTTTTCTAAGTGACTTCCCCGAAGTCACCCCTGCTGCAATCTTCTTATGGTGGGAAGGAGGAGAGGGTGTTCACATGCCTGAAGGGAAAGCAGACCAGCTGGGAAGCACTGAGGTTTGCAAATGCCCTTACCTCTTCAGTGCACACAATAAAAACCCCTCTGAGAAAAGGTGGAATACTCTCTTCAGACCAAAGCTTTAAAAAAACTATTTTTTTTTTTTTCAGTTTGTGAATGCCTTTAGGTGCTCCCATTTCTGAGCTATCGAAGAGATGAGGCTGAAAATAGTTTATAAAGGCAAGAATACATATAATTAAGGACCCCAAATATTCAGAAATGCCTCCCCAGTCAGTTTTGTGAGCTCCTGGCAGTGTTTGTCTTATTGAAACCAGCTGAATCTGGAGGAGCTAAGTGCCAGCAAGTGAAGAAACAGCACAAACTACCCCTTTTGGAGTGAATTACTTCCTCTGCTGAACCATAGCTGGATCCAGCTCATCTTTCATTATCACCCTAGAAGTCTGTGGGCACACTGATGTGCTGTTTCACTCAATATAAACAGCTCAAACAAGTCTCCAGGGCTTGATTGCTGCCTGAGTAGCAAGCACCAGCAGGGCCCTGCCATTTGGAGTGATAAGATGAGCACAATGATCTCAGCACAAAATACATGGAGTGTTCTTCAGTTGTGGCTATTACAGATTGCGCTAGAAGAGCCTGGGCTTGAAGCTCAGGCAAAAACCCACTCCTGAGATGTCTGGAGCTGAGCAGAGTGATGATGCCAGCAGCAATGGGGACAGGAGCAGGGCAAGGCTCATACAGACACACCAGCCTGGCCCAGGACCTGCTTGGACAGTGCTGCCAGCTCCAGATCCCTAGGACACAAATGTTGGAGGATGTCACCATCTGCCTTCCTTCTGGAACAGCTGCCTCGTGAGGAGAGATACTTTGCAAGTGGACCCCATCCTGTGCAGGATCTGACCCTCAGCACGTATCAAGCTGTGCTGGCATTCCCTTTGCATTTGAGCCCCACTTAATAAATCTCCTCTGGCCTCAGCCACAGCCTCCTGGAGTCGTCTTGGCTAAGCAGATCATCCATCACTCCCCAGCTAGCCTAATGCAGGTCCTGGTGCTGCTCCCTGGGGTTCCTGCAACTTCCACTTTGATTTCCCCAGTGACTCATCTGTTGTATGCCATTGAGAGGGATTTACAGTCTGTTTGTCCGTGTTGCTTTTCCTCCTTCTCACAGTGGTGATTTCCTAGGAAAAGAAAGTATCAAGAAACACGGAGCTGTTTCCCAAGTACTTCACCTGGAATGACTGTAGATGTTTCAAGCCTCAAGCAGCGTTCTGCCAGCAGCACGGGTTTAAGCACCCATTGCTCTTTTGCAAATTGGGACCAGTAAGAGGGCTGGCTATGGTATGGATTGTGCCTCATCCTCCCACATCCAGCCCCAGTGAACCCAATGGGACTTATCCCACAGGTCCTGGCAAGCTCAGGGCTTGCAGCAGCAAAGCAGCACAGTTTAGCTGGGCATCAAGCCAGGATCCCATTACAGGTTACTCCTTCTGCAGGATTTGGGGCCGTTTTATTCTTCTGGCATTTAGTTACTACGTTGTGGCTCTATAATCCTTTGCAAGTGGCTCTGGAGGTGCACCATTTATTATTAATAGTAAGAGCCACCATACAAGAAATACAAATACAGCTAGAGTGAGGACACAGCTCTGCTGCTGAACAAAGCACCCTGCCAGCACCAGGACTGATCTGACCAGGCATCTGGGCTGGAGCTTTTGCAGCTCCAGAGACCATGCAGCACAGATGCTAGCCAGCTAGTGAGTTCAAAGTGCCACTTCTCTGATGTGCTTTCCAAATTATTTGCTTCAGTCTCAACAAAAAAAAACTTCCAAAGAGCAGCATGTGTGGAGCTTAAAAATTGCCATCTTTGAAACTAGGTTTCAAAGAGATAGGCTTAGGGCTTGCACTGCACTGGTTGCAACTTGTAATGCAGCAGTGTTGAATTGACTGGATGGTCTCATTACAGAAGGAGGCCTTTCGTAGGATCATTACCTGGGCTGGCTGCTTAGATCTCCGCTGGCATCTACTGGATATACAAACCAACACCAGTGCTGAAAGAGAAGCAGGAAAGGGGGAACTCACTCACATGAAATATTCTGGTTTTGGTGATTACTGTCAGCTATTACAGCCTGTCACACTGTCACTTATAAATTGCTAATTGTTAGCAGGTTTTAAGCTATGCACAAAGCATTTGCTATGCACCAAGACTTCCTCCAGAGACTAGGTAGGGAGTGGAAAATAATGACTTGAATTAATTTGATGATTAAATCAACAGAAAAACTACCTCTGATTCCATCTGGAACAGTACCTTCTAAACCACTTGTCATTCATCAAGACTTCATGTTTTCACTCTAAGATACAATGCATCAGTTCTATCATTGCCAGACAGCATGGAACTCTTAGACTGAGGGTAAGTATGCTGGGAAGTCAATGAGGGACTAAAGAGATCAAGGACTAATTTTTAATTTGGCTTTGACTAACGTCACTGCTATCCAAGGCTGAACTGATCTTCATATCATGTGAACTGCTCTCACAGCAAATATCCTGCATTGAATAAATGGCATGATTTTTGAACTGGGGTGCTAACAAGTGTCCCAACATCCTTTGCAGAGCCCTTTCCAGATGAGATTGTGGTTTGCCTTGTATCCAGGTTTATGTCAATGGAGGAAGAAGGAAGATTGCAGAGCTACAGCTGGAGGGCTGGAGCCTTAGAGCTAGTTTTGCAGTGTGTAAAACCTTGGTGTCTTCCTACCTTCTGAGTTATCCTTCAGCCTAAAGAAAGGGAATCTTTGAGTGGGGTCACACCAGCATGAGCATCCAAGAGATGTGGAGCTAATGTCCCCATTAGTGGCTTGGCCAGGAGCTGCTTCCTATGATATTTTCTTACCTGGAAACAAGTAGCTGCAACCGTGGACAGTTTTTTTCAGAGCTACAGTAAAACAGTGAGGTAAATCTCAGGTCTCCTCCTGGAAGAGCACATGGACACTTGTACCTGTACTGTCAGGTACAAGGACAGACCCACACGCTGGCTTGTGTACTAGCATGGCCAAGACCTTCTTGCCCACTTGTCACTGCTGGTGAGAGGCAGCAACCTTCAGCACAGCTGGGGCACAGTGGTATTCCAAGTACCGTTTTGGCAGGTAGCTTGCAGCCTTTGGTGTTGTTTGTGTGTGTTTGTATGTGTGTTTCTCTCTTTACTGTTTGTGATTTAAGACACTTCACTGTTTGGTTGTGGTTTTTAAAACATAGCTTTTAAAATGTGGGTGTAGAGACTTGTGTAGGCTGTAGACCTGCAGTGTTACCTGACTTGCTCAACAGTGGTGTGATATGAGGAGTGGCTGAGGCATCCACATTTGTTTTACCTGGAGAAAAGGAAGCTGAGGGGAGATTGTATCATTCTGTACTACCAGAGATGAGATTATAACAAGGGGGGGGGGGGGTAATCCCTTCTCCCCAAGTAACAAGTGACAGGGCAAGAGTAAACAGCCTCAAGCTGCACCAGGGGAGGTTTAGATTGGACATTAGAAAAATGTTCTTCACCAAAAGGGTTGTCTAGCACTGGAACAGGCTACCCAGGGAAGTGGTAGAGATGACCTTTCTGGAAGTATTAAAAAGATGTGCAGATGTAGCACTTAGGGACATGGTTTAGTGGTGGGGCTGGAAGTGCTAGGTTGATGGTTGGACTTTTCCAATCAAAACGATTCTACAGAATTGTTATAACCTATAATCATAGGATCACAGAATGATTCTATGATTATGAGGAGTACAGAACAAGAACAGCTTTAAAACACAGGCTGGCTCTCTATTGGAGCTGCAGCAGGCACACGTCAAAAAGAATCTGGTCAAGTATCTCCCCTCTTACAGCCCAAGTTAGTGTTTAACAGAAATGTGCTGCTTTGTGATGGCTCAAAGACTGCAGCCAGCTGCCCTCATTCAGCTCTTCACATACAAGATCAATTATGAGCACTAGGCATTGCTTGTTAAAAGCATGTTAAAATCTGTGTTGTTTCAGTTTCACTACCACCTTCCTAGAAAGCTGTGTTGGTTGACTCCTAGTGCAGATTCTGTGATGCTTCTTGGTCTTCCTCAGCCCTGGCATCCCCAGCCCTGCCCGTGCCAGAAGCAACTGCCAGAAAAACAAAACCAGCATGCAAAAGAGGGAATGAATGGTTTCTGTTGTTTAGTGCCTGAGCTGATTACTGAGAATCAGCTGTAGTGGTATGTACAGAAAGGACTGGGCAGTCAGCCAGAGCCAAGCACTGAGGGGAGCAGGACCAACTTTTTCATGGGGTTTGAGCCGTATGTTATCCAGTATGTTTAGCCAATGCAGCCATAGCACTTGATGGCATGCCATGGGTCAGGCACAGCAGTGCTGGGCTTTCATCTTCCTCATTTCCTTAACCCACTATTATACCTTAGTTCATCTACCGGGACCAAGTTCATTCCAATTGGCAGATAAAGCTCTTTTTGCTTGCAAGAAGTGCAAAGGAACCCTGTAAGTCCGTGTGGTGCTAAAGACAGAAAGGCTGTAAATGATCACTTCTGGTCAAAGTACGGGCTCTGCTTCGGAGCTGCAGAGGGGCCAGGCTAAAAACAGCAACATCCTTTTCCATACAGGCTTCATACTGCAATACACACCAACATGCTAGCTCTACCATGGCCAGAGGATCGGAGTTAGGGTGCAGCTGCTCTGCAGGTGATATATGATATATGAACTACAAGTGGTCTCTGTCTGTGTTACACAAGGCTATGAGTACTGAGTTAGAGTTTTGCTTGCTTCTGTCCTCCTTGCATTAGAGCACTGGAACTTATTCTGAGGGCTGTTGCTACAACTCATGGAGCAACAACCCTTCTGGGAAGACAGAACCCTATGGATTTTCTTTGCTACCTCCCAGATCACAGCTAAAGTTTTCTATAGGTAACAGTCAATGACTACTGTGTCTAAATAGCAGAGTGCTCTGTCTGGCAAATCAGCCTGCACCAAGCTCCTTGTTACCACCTGCCAGCTACCTAGGTAAGAGTTAAATCTAATATCATTTACAAGCACGTCTTTCACTTTACAATGGCCATACTTTGCTGTGCATCAGATATGCAAGAAAATTCCTGTCCTTCCCATCTAAAAAGTCACTAGTGTTCACTTGCTGTCACAGAGCTGCTGTGAAAAGCTGCAGTTTTCTGTACAGCTTCTCTCTGAAACAGTATGAATGGAAGGGGGCCTATAGGGATGCTGGGGAGGGACTGTTCATGAGGTACTGTACTGAGAGGACAAGGGTAATGGGTTCAAACTTAACAGGGGAAGTTTAGATTGGATATGAGGAAGAAATTCTTTACTGTAAGGGTGGTGAGGCACTGGAATGGGTTGC